>JABFPB010005882.1:0-12738 GCA_022817645.1 Ceratoteleas bidentatus
CGACCAGCCTGATTCTAGAGCTACATCATTTTTAACTGATCTGTAGAAATAATATATTTGATTATTTCAACTGAAAACTTCAATTTTTTCCACTAGCCGTCATTAGATTTTCTGACAAACGAATTTTCGGTTATTGAAGCAATTTACCCCATTCGGTTATCATAATCGACTATTAATCATATTACAGATAATTTCATCGTTATTAACACTATAACTTTGATTTTAAAAGTTAACACACACATATCGTCGCCTAATCGGTACTTATCTAACCTAGAAATCAAAACTGACGTTTGAAGATGACTCTTTGGCGGGACGAGAGAGATTCTAAAGTTGTACTTTAGAATGATATCATTGTAAAGTACAACTTTATTTCTTTTTCAACTTCAACAGACATCAATGTTTGAAGTTATAAATATGTATATTCGTGTGCATCGAAAACGTGAATTTTATATCCCCAAAATTGCGACAAGACAATTGACTTGTTTAATATTCTTCGATTTTCTCCTTTTTTATTTAGGCCTCCTCGCTTAGATATGTCAACTCTGAAAAAGTCTGAAAAAGTCGGAAAAACAGTCTGAAAAGTCAACATTTTGATAGTGTTTAAGACTTTTTGAGACTGTTTCGTACTTTTTCAAATGTCTTGTTTTTAAATATATAGAGAAAAAAATAGGATAATCATGAGTATAGAAGCAGTTATCTTAAACAAACTGAAAAATCTGAAGTTGTACAAAAATGTATGAAAAAGTATCAAAAGTGGAATCTTTCATGAAAGGTATTTTCAGACTTTAATTTCCGACTTTATCAGACATATTCAGACTTTCCATTTTTACATGCGGATATATGCTACTATTACTATTCTATTTCAAGAACAAGCTTGATTTTGAAACTGTAGAAACAAAACACTCGTTTGAGTAATGCATACCCTAAAATTAAGTTTTTATTAAAATAATATTAAATTTACTCAAGTTGCAACAAATTACAAATAATTGCGAATTAATTATTATTTATGAAGCAACAAAGTTGCATTAACGTTTAAATCGATTCACCATACAAATAAAGTAACTTCCAAATAACGGAGCGAATGAAAATTTTAGTTAGCCGACCGTTATAATAAGAAGTTGTTCCGGGGGCGTGCGCTGCTCGCGAAGTCTCGGTTTTTACCAAACAAGACATAACATATAATTTGACGTGCAATTTATCGGTGAAAAGTTGTATATCGAACGGATCCGCCGTTGCGCCTGTAAGTACTGTTTATCCAGCAGCGAGCGCGCTTACATGCTGTCATGGAACAGGCGCTGGAGTCGCGCTCTTACTTCGAGCGCTCGCCCTAACAACCGAGAAGAGTGAAAGAATAATGCCTAAAGCGATGAAACGAAGAAGGACGTACCTTGAGAAGCGATCCGCAGCCATTTAGAAGTTTTAATAACATTACGATATCTATATGTATATACCCGACAGAAAGAAAAAATCGACAGGGGCGCCCGCGAGCGCCCGTTCCACTTCGGGATTCTTTCTGCCCCTCTTAAGCGCTTTCCCTTAGCCCGGTAGCGCTCCTGGGAACCGCCGAGGACCTTGCCAAGAAGAAAGTTTATAAAATATTTAAAAGTACGGAAACGTCTCCTATCGCCCGAGGCGATAAATTTCCACTTACATTTTATTTTCGTTTCTCCGTGTTCGTTTGCTCCAACACGCCTGGAAGAGAGAAGGAAAAACGCAACAAAAACAAAGTGCACCACCAATATAAAAGACTAAAACGCGGAACAACCGACGAACAAACCGATATCATTTCAGCGGCGTTCATCAACTAGTTTTAATGAATTATTGACTTGTCGAATTATAATTCCTTATCAACCTGCACCGTAAATTCGTACACTTAGAAAAAAAACCAGTGGAATCAACTGGAAAAGACAACTAAAGTATGAAAATACGGTTATAAACGATATACAAATCAAGACAAATTTAAAAGATATCTCTTCTAAAAAAATAGGTTATGCCGAAAAAGTGCACTCATCCATGTAAAATTAAACGATCTAGCGGTTTCTCGACAACGACAGAGTTTCAGAAAAATTGCACGCTTTCGAATTTGTTTGAATAGTTAATTTAACATATAATAGGTTGTACGAGAGCATACGGGTATCTAATTTTGCCCACGTAATGCAATTCCACGGGCGTCTTAATGGAAGACATCGATTCCCATCGTGCGGCAAATAAGAAAGCAGGCCCGTGTCTACACGTGGGTGGCACAAAACGCGGTGGTCGAACTAGTATATGTCTGTATTTTCCGGTTGACGATGCGAGACCTATTTAACGGGCGCGAGTCCGGTAATGGGATTCGAACTCAAGTCCCACAGGAGCTATCCCGGTAGTGCCGTTTTTTCTCTTCCTTCTTCGTATACCTAGATGTCTCGTCTGCAAAAATCCCCAATATCAACCATAATTCTTTTGCATCCGATTCAGCCGACTTTATTCAAATCAACATCTGTCTCCATCCGAACATGAAATATAAATGATTTACGAAAGTAGTAGAGATACCGACATACATTTTGATACTACAAAATTACTTTCACACGACATTTGGGAGTTTGATATTTTTACGAAAGTTTCCGTCGCATTTTATAAACGAATAAGCCACTTCATCAGTGAACTGCATTGGTGCGCAAAGAAACTAATGCTGGATTGGCGGTCTTCGGCAAGACACACAAAACAATATCAGGGAGGAGTCGTTAAAGCACTAAACGGCCCCGCCGAAATTCGAGGGACCGCGCGTTCCATGTGTTTTGGGTAGACTGCGGTTTTCCTAAAACACGGCAATCGCAATTTCAAGGACAGCCCAGAGATGATTAAATTTAGCGATAGTGTTTCACAAAGGGCGAGTCGAGTCTGATTGAATTCATTAGCGACCAATTTTCGCAATTAAAGTCGCCATCGCTTCGCCAAATTAATACTGCGCCCGCTTTTTCCCTGATTCATGTTACGACCGGTGCGTTTATTATCAGCGCAGTAAGACTCCCAAACGAAACTTATAAATTAATGTCCCAAACTGCCTCTCTTTTTCAAATTTTCCCACACGGCCGTAATTTAGCGGTCAGCACGGATTTAACAGCAAATTAGGTAACAATTACGATTCTGCCCGGGCGACCGGACGCGTTGCGTTAACGCGGATACAATTGTATTTCTCGAGATCGATAACGAGAATGCAAGCGATGGCTCGTTATTGAAATAGTAATTAGAGTAAATCATGCGCCAGTAAAGCATGGCAAAAAATGATCTCGGTTTATCCATCCGCAACCAGAGCTCTTAACAAATGCAAAAGTTTCTGCATTTCTGCCACCAAAAAGTTTTTATGTAAAGTCTAACTTATGTTCCATTAAAAAAACTGTGCAAAAAGTTTCTCAAACACTCTACACCTTAATAACTTAACGATGTATCTATAAACAGGACATTCCGGCGCGCAACCCAGCAAGCACGACTGATCTCCTGTATCCAATTACCAGGACCTTTCGAGTCCCGACGGAGATGCCCGACGACAATGCCCCTGATGCTCAGCAACTTTCTTTTAGTCCCCTGTAGCGCCCCACACTTGACCCGCAACCATCAGCTGCTAAAATATCTTGCCAAGAGGTGCTCAACTTTTCAGCCAGCTCGTGAAATCGAGCAGACACCTTCGTGACGCACGACAGTAAAGCAACCCCGCGGACCGACCGAAGTAGCCCGGGTTCTCGTGAAAAGTGGCCTGCCCGCGAGCAGAAGTGCACCTATGTTCCACCACGTAAAGCTCCAGAAGAAGTGATCCGGGAATCGAAACTGGTCTTCTGCCACAACAAACACTCCGAGACGTAGCAATATTCCCTGCGATAATATTGTATTACCGTCCGTGAAGTGAAGGTCTTGTAGGGGTAAAATTGGCTAAGTTTTCCTTTTCATTGCTAAGGATTCCTCGACGAGCTGTCAGCTTTGAATGTATGCTTTTACCAAGATAATTCCAGTTTTAATTTTTTTTTTTATAATTGTTTAATTCAAAATAATGTTGATACTCAGTGAAAATTGGGTGAAAGAAGGACCATTTGTTTGCTACTATGACTAAACATTCATCAGGAGCAGCGCTGGTTGCGTTCGATAAAACGGCCGGAAGAGCGGGAGAGAGCCACTGCGAGAATTTGGCGGCCGACCGCAAGAATTTCCCGAGTTCAAGGTGGTTTATCAATCCTGAACGAGAAACGACCGGACGCACTTGGGTCGGGGCCGCGCGCCGCCAAGTGGGGGGTGAACAGCACTTGATCTTAGAAGAGACCACCGCTGTGGGCAGCTTAAACTCCGGCCACCCTCGGTTAGTGGTTTTGCCTCGTGCGAGGAGTTAAAGGTACCTTCGACCACTCACTCGGGTAATCGCCGTTTAATAAACGGCGCGACGTTGTCTCCTAATTTGTGGACGATCGAACGTGCTGACCAGCCGCTAATTCGTCGTTTGCAAACAACTTTAACGACGCCCAATTTGCCGAACCGAATTACGAATTTCACGGAAAAGTGTCGGCTGCGTCTTCGTAACGCCTTTTTCCCCGTCAAATGTCATCGCGCATTGTCCGTGGCGCGCAAAAAAACGACGCTCGTTAGCTCCGTGAGAAATTAATTATTTGTCGGCATCCTCGTGGCGACGGCCGCCCCTGCCGCCGGCGGACATTCCGCCCCCTATAGCAAGTAATAGTGAAAAATGTCCGGATTGTATGGGATTACGTGGAAGATGGTCGGCGGGTTGGGGCCGTGCCTGCAAAGAATAAGAAGAAACGTATCGGTGTGACTCGTTACACTTAAATTGGAAGGAATGACGTAGTGTTCTCGTTATTCACGGCGAACAATATACGAGCGCGACGAGGACGGCGCGAGCCGATTTTGCTTACCGAAGCGAAATTTTACGGGCACAAACGCAGTTGTTATAACCCTCGTGGGGTAGGCGCTTTTAGCGGCGGTAATTTAATACCGCGTTCGACTTTATACGAGCGCGGCTTCTTGGAGTAAAAACGCCGCCGAATTGATTTCGGCGGCGGTGCTCAATTATTTATCGCACTCGTGCTGGCAGTCGAAGGCACTGTGCATCAGCAGCCGCCACTTCGGGGGCCGTAAGTTGCGCGACGAGACGGAAGCACGAAGCCGAATCCAAACAACGGTCACTTGGATTTGTGTGGTGTGAACTCGGGGTGGACCAGTAAATCCGCCCGATCTCGGTCTCTTAGCAAACTTCCGCCGTATATCGTGCCAACTATTGCACAACTCCCGTTTGACCGTAGCCCCGGCCACCCGCCCCTCAAGAAGCAGATGTCACCTTAAGCGGTATGCGCGCGACAACTTTTTGCCGTTAATTCGACGGGTGTTGTTCGCGATATGCTTATCGGGGATTCCGAATTTTGATCGATTAAGTGGCGACCGATCGGAGACGAGTTAGAGGCATCGCTGCAAACTGCCGGGTCCCCAGACACCGCGAATCCGGCGTGTGCTTTTCTCCGTCATAAATGTCGTCGTAAAATCGTCATCCGTGGCCAGAACGTACGCTACGACGAATAAAAAGCCGAGTAACGTGGCAGTAAATGCGAGTTATGAATACGTTCGATGCGCGATACTATGGATGAGCGCGCGCTTTTCCTCCGACCCTCGTGCTTTTCCGTCGGAAATTAGCATAAGTTAAAATGCAATACAAGAACGCGAGGACGCACTTCCGCCGGCGCGGAGCGGAAACGACGCTCGAACGGCAATACGCTCGCGACGGCGGGGAATTAGCAAAGTTTGCTCGTAAAAAAATGACGGCCGCCGATCATTCGGGGGATTGGATTTCGGCGGCACGGCGTACTGAGCGAGAGGTATTAAACAGATTGATACGCATCGTGCGGCGCAATAAATCTTTCGGAATAACTTGTAAAAAATGGGACTCCATGTTACAAAGGATAATGAGGGACGAGTCAAAGTAACGGGAGCGAGGGACTTTTAAAAGGACTATAAGGCGAGAAATACTTAATGGCGCGTGGCGATATTAAAATGGCATAAAAATGAGCTGCAATTTGTATCAGAAGTCGCCGCCGAACTAACGTCATCCACCCGGGTTTGCGCGCGCGATCGTTGATCGTTAATGGCCGATTGCGTAGCGCCGCGCACAATGTCGATTTAAAGCGCTGAAAGCCTTATTTATTAGTCGTCGGTTTCGGTCAAATTATGCTCCATGTAAAATTAGATGCAGACTCGTGAAAAATTGCCTCTACAGTGAAGTGAGAGCGGCGCAAAAAATACAACAGCGGCACATCGCGCAAATGCCCTTAAAACGGATTCATGCTGAGGGTTCGTTACTTTTCGAGCATTTTCGACATAATGCCTTCTCCGATAACGCGGCATTAGCTCCGACCACCCCCGCACGCCTCACCTCCGTCGCAACCACCCGGTCGGTGATCCATCCCCCGATCCTTCCGCTGCGACTCTACGGAATCCTTCCGCTCGAAAGGAGGCATGGATAAAAATACCATTTGAATACTCGACGAGTACGAAAGTCCTCGGCATCATTTATAACGTGTGACAATAAAGTCTTCTGACTGGTAGTAATCTTTCTGGCGCGATACATGGCGCGCGTAACTGAACGTCGCATCCCATTCAACGGGTATCTGCGTGATCGAAAAGTCAATTTCCCAAAATTGCGGTGCGTGGGCTTGCGCGATTCGCAATAGCCGTTTGGCGGCTACATGCGAAACCTTGCCGAACATCCGGGCCAAGAGCAATTCGAGATACAATAACTCGAAGAAAGATGAAGAGGTGTCCGCTATCCAAGTGGCACCGGTTTGTTTGTGGCGTCGTGACGTGAAGAGAGGGTCCCGAGGCCTGTGGATTGGCTTTCATTAATCCTCTAACCCTATCTACTACAATCACCCTACGCCATCCGACTCCAGCCCTGAGTATATATTATAAATCGTAATATACGCAACGCCACAGCTAAATATCTACTGTGTACCGCAGATTCTATGCGCCGAGCAAGCCTAGACTTGAATATTTCAGAGGCAGCGAACATTAAAGCCACCCTTCTTACGCTACCTATTAACCTCAACACCAGCTCTTGTAGGCGCCACGCAATGCGCGGCACAACCACCCGACCGCCGAACAATAAATAAACCGATTTACGTTTCACCTAATCTTCGGATGGACGCCTGCTCGGAGGTTTCCGCGATACTGCTGGATTCTTCGGAGGATCGACCTTAGGTGGCCACTTGACGCGCGGGATTATCGGCCGTTATCCGCTGGAAACAATTTCGAATGCAAAACGTTGAAGGACATAAAGTTCGTCGACGGCACAGTAAAAGGGGGATGTTTTGTAAGGATCCCTCAGCTGCCGATCGCAGTTATAAATTAACGATCACGGGTGGAACCGTGATAAGGGGGATAAAGGGTGGAAGAAGAAGTTGGCGGGGCAAGAGAAATATCATCGAATAATGAATATTCATGCTGATGAGTTGCGGGACCATGGCGGGAGATGGAAAGGCCGAAGCGGAGAAGATGGGTTGTAAAGTTGCTCCGTGGAGGATCCCATCGGCCGCCATATTTTGTGCGATGTATTTCGCGAACTTCCCTTCACCTCTCGATTCGAGCGCCGAACCCCTCGACGAGGCCCATCCGCCGGCGATGCCATTTCTCTTCGCTTCGAATAGCGCAACTTCGCAGCCAGAAAATGACCTCCGCGCCGTCTACTCGTCGCAATCGCACGGCTGATTGAAACAAATTCATCGCTGATACAAGGGAAAGTCGTGGCGGAGCGCGTTAGAGATATTTCTTTATTTGACTAATCGGAATCATGGCAAGTATGGTTTATGAGCGGTTTTTGGTGGTGGGATTTTCTAAGTCAGAACGCCGAATGATGAATTATTGTTTATTTGAAATATGACTATTAACTATCTTAAATTTTGTCATAAAGACCAGTAATAGTTTACAAAAAAAGCTTCACTTCAATAAGTTTTTTAATAACATACAAAATTTCCATGCTACGTAAAAATTCATTCCAAGATTTCTAGTTTCATTTTATCCATTGTGATTAAGTTGAGGAGAATTGAGAAACTTCGGTTGCTTGCAATATTGGATCCCCTATAATGTTTGAAATTCTCTGTTGTTAGTGCTGGTTTCTTTAATCCAAGGCATTTGCAAAAAACTATCTATTTAATAACAATTTAAAGAATAGTACATTAAAGCAGGGTGCGTACAGCATTTTGTGGGCCAAGAGGGAGGGTAATAAGGGGCCTATTATCACCCTAGGGCAATAATGAGTTAATTATTGCCCGAGGGCGACAATATAATAACCGCGCCTGTCGTGCGTACAATGTAATATTATGTTTTAGATAAAGCACATGAAGTTGCCAGCAACTTTGAGTAACTTCGGCCTTTTACACTTTTTAACTCTATCTGTCAGCTGATAACTATTTGATTTGGAAGTAGACTTGATTATAGTATATTAAGCAAATAATCACATTCAATATATTTTACATTGCAACGTACAACGAATAGCCAATAAAAGTATGTGTAGTTAAAACACTTCTGTTTTAATGTACAAAATATGTTTAAGTTTTCAATTTAAACTTATCCATTTACCATTAAAACCAATAAGAGTGTTTTCCAAATTGAAAGAAACATGTTTCAAATAAAAACAGGAATAGCAGTATATTCCTTTACTTATCTATAATTACGGAACATTTTATTTAAAACGTGTATACTGCCTTGTGTAATTCACAGTGCATTATTATAAATAATGATGAATCTTTATTTTACTCCATACCCATTAAACCATATCACTCTTTGGCCTTCAAACCTTTCCCTTTATCGACATTCATTTGAAATCTACTCAAAATTCATTACATCCCTTCCACGGATTATCAACAATAGCAATACACATAACACCATCTCTACAGATTATCGCCAATAGTACCAAAGCATTATCAGCCACAGTGGCTTTCTTGATCAAAAAAGGAAAACGTCAGAAACCCCTCAGAAATCCCTCAGAAATCGCCTTACAGTCTCCAACAATACCTCCAGCCCACAACCAAAAGCAACCCAATCCATTCATCCCCTGCGACCTATCACCTCCAATTCTCTCTCCGCGTCACCCCAGCTAAAAGAAAAACGCAAACTGACAGCCAACAAGTGTATCAATTGCGGCAGCACGGAATTGGAAGGCAGCAATACCTCTGACGCTTGTTTCGCTTTGAACTTTTCCCGGGTTCGCATTAACACCGAGCCATAACCTGGCCCCAACCCTCGGCTGCCCAGAATGTTTTCCACGCGGAAAACATTCCAAGGCAAAGCGCGGCACTTCAATTATCATTAACAACGCGGCCCGTATAACTCAGAATTACACGTTCCAATGTAATACAACGCACACGGGCTGACCGCGTTTTCGTGTGTCCCGGTCCGGCGTGGAAATCCACGGCTGGACGGACGTGCCGACAGACAAGCCGGCAGACATTCGGCGCGATGACTCCGGCGGCAAGGCGCCCGGAATCCGCGGGGGCCGGCGGAAGCGCCGCCGCCGCCCGACGAATTCCCACCTTACCAATCCTATTATTAACAATTAGCTCTAAACTACTCTTTGCATATCAAATCACACCCACAGTAAGCTCGTAACCGCGGAATGGAAATATACATACTGCATGGATGTCCGTCGGCCGACACCGCCCGTGAAAACGACCGGCAATGGTCCGGAGCCGCTTTTCGACGTACGATTGCCATAATAACTATGATTTATCCATAAACGCCCGGCACCCGGCGCCGGCCCTTTTACAATCTGCCGCGATCCCGCACTAATTAACGCGGCAACTTCATGGATTTTGTACACGCGGCGCGACAAAAATCTGATAGTCTGTGGTTAATTCACGACTTAATCTGCGTTTTACGACGCCGCCCGCGAGCAAGGCGTAAAAATTCATTCGCGTTCGGGCCGCGATCGCTGCTTCGGCCCCGGGTTCCGCCGCGAAACCCGAGCCCGGGATGTGCCGCAAATTAAGCGAACGCGACAAAGAGCGCTCCCCGGCGTCGCAGTCCTCGTCGCTTTTATTAGAATTATCTTTGTCAGTTTCCCAAGTTTATATTTACTCTTGTTGGCGAACCTCTTAAACCCGCCGAGCCTGTCCCCGATTTCTTTGCCTGTGCGAGTGCACGCACACACCCGCTTATTATCTTTACGACGCGCTAGATGGAATTAAACCGAGCAGCCCGGTATACCCGAAATGCAATAATATTCATTACTATGCTAATACCACGCGCACTTAGACTCGCGAGGTTACGACCGCGGAACTTGCGTCGTATTTTTGTTATCTGCCCGCGTCCGGGCCTATTCCGCGCGGCTCGGGACGAATATTAATGAATATCGCAAGCTCGACGGCCCGAAGTTGCCGCACAAATTGAAAAGCCGCGCGATCGCGACGTATCGACGTGTACCGATTTGCATTTAATTAGTTATCTGGGTGGTCTTGGTCGCAACACGCGGTGCGAGTCAAACACGGTGCAGGGAGAGACAATGTAGTTGTAGATTCGTTATTACAACGGGATGTGTTCAGGTAAAACTGGAGCTATTTTGTATTTGATCTGTAGTTAATTATTTTAATTGTGTTCGGTGAGGTGGCTAAATGATGATTATGTACGGTCAACATCCAGCCATCCTGTTGCCAACCTGTTGCCGACCTGATAATCTGGCAATAGACGGGCAAAAAGCAAGAGTGTGGCACGCGATCATCATCTTGTCATCTTTATTATACTAATGACGGACTAGGATTCCACGCGAACTAACGGTTTTACGATCTACATCTATAAAATCTTCACACCCAGAGAAATAGAGTGTAGTTTTAACAGTCCAGACTGTAGTCTTAATAGACTTGCCTGTAGTTTTAACTGTCTTGACTGTAGTTTTAACAGCCTTGACTGTAGTTATAACAGTCTTGACTATACCCACTGAATGTGACATTCCTCAGAGTTATCTCAGAATCTACTCTGAGTGACTGAGGTTCTCTTCAGCTGAATCAGAGATGAATTTGGGGAGTACAATTTTGTTTGCGTAGTTTATTGTTCCAACGCATAGTAAAATGAAAGACAAAACATTCCATCATCAGCAATCTATCATCTTAACAGGTTTCCGAGTGACCACCCATTTGAAAGATCCAGCAGATTGAAATGGTATCAACATGCAGATTGCCATGTATACACTCTAAAAAATACTCTGAATACGGTGAGAATGCAGTCCTCTATACGCTAGCTATTGACGATTAGCAGAATCCCATGCACCGAAATCCACTGACGGTGGATTTCGGTGCATGGAAAAACATAACCTGAAAGCGTCAAAATCAACGAAAATATCGCTTTGAAAATCTACCCACTTACGATTACCGGATTTCTTTCTCAGTCAATATTCAGGATGCTCATCCGTATATTGAATCGATATTCAGCTTATAGTTACCGGATTCCATTAACCGTGATCTATTATTTTTTAGAGTGCGACTTTTTTAATGATCCCGTGTCATTAGATCTTAAACTAAAGGCCAGTTACCTTAAAAACTTTTTTCGATGAGGATAAGAGTTTCAAAACTGACTTTCTTGGTGGGTTGTCGTGGCGCGGGAGTGTTTTGCAATCCAGTTTCGATTTTTTGCAGGATGTTTTGTTAAATTTACACAAAGTAAGTAGAATTTTCCCAACAACAATTGTATTTCTAAAAAATTCAAAATCATCGGTATCTAGATAATTCGTTAAAACATTTATAGAAGCTTCACTGTCTATAAAAACACTTGATAAGTGAGATTTTTCAAAATGTTCTAAATTGTTTGGATTTACAACCATATCGTTTTTCAAAATTTCTGGTATGTAATTTCGTGGCAGTTGTAAATTTGTCAACAATAACGATGCTTTTTCTTCTTCGCTAAAATCATTATACGATTTGCATTTACGTTTATTGACTTTTATTGCTGTATCAGAGGCTTTAGATGGACCAACAATCTTTACTTTCTCCGGCAAAAACAAGTTTTGGTTTGAACAATGGTTCTTATCATTTTGATCAAATCTTGACTCATTGACACCAACATTAAATGCCCTTTGAAACTTTTGTCGTATTCCACGGTCCATCGTTTTAAACACAGATTTTCGTCGAACAAATCATATTTTTGCATTTTGCGTACTGCAAAAATATGGCGACATGGCAAGGTAGTTTTTTTCCAATGCTGACATGTACATGAATTGTCTGTTATTGATATATATTTCAATTTCATTGAAAATGGTCCGTCCGTTGATTTTATAATATTTAAAAAGCAAGATAGTTCTAACTCGTGTTTTATATAACTAAATGCTCCATGTGTTGATAAATCGTGGAACTTCGAGAGCTCTTTACTGTGCAGACATCACAAAGTGTGCGGTGAACATTTTAGAAGCTTTGTAGATCACTTCAGTTTGATGAGACAAATGCCAAATAAAAGTCTTTACAAAATAGTAGTATAACTAGGATGGTTCTAACTCAACTAGTATTAGTGCGTGTCCGTGTGAGTTACGTCACAGCGTACACACATACACGAGCTCTGTGAAGGTGAGGGAGTGGGGGCACCCCCACTCGAATTCGACGGGCAGTATTTTGGCGATCGGAAGCTGAAAGTGAGATTCGAGTGGGAGGACCTAGAGCGTAATTAAGTATGCATTTCCTGAGATGTTTTTCTCGGAAGAGTGGGGGTGCCGAATTCGACGGGCAGTATTTT
>JABFPB010005883.1:0-12752 GCA_022817645.1 Ceratoteleas bidentatus
TTCCGAGAAAATTAAAATCCAGAAGGGAACAAAAATTACATAATCAACATAAATACAAAAACAAAATGTCAAAAAAAAGAAAGTGATTTATCACATATCCTGATCAAATTTCGGCACACACTCATTCACAACAGAGTAAGAAAAATTTCAAACCTGAATTTATCCCTTGGTGTTAGCTCCTGGAGGGAAAAAAGCGTCACAATTTAAAACATTTCTTCGTAAAACACTTATATGTGTTTTACCATGTACTGCCTATGCAATATAACCTATAAAAAGTTTAGCCGTTTTACTTTAAAACTTATATAACACGTCGTTTTTGCAGTGTAGCTATTACATTTGTACTTGGCATTTTTATTTTTGTCTTTTCTAAGAGTTCTGTTGGCACTTTAAACACTTTTTTATGTTTCAGTTTTCTTTGTACTTGGCGTTTTTTCATTTTTAATGGTTTTGCGTTTTTTTTCAATCTTTTTTTACAAAGCCGAGAGAGGAGGAAGACTGAGAAAGATGGAAAATAAGACAAAGCTAGTTTGGAAAGTGTAATTGAACATAAAGTGGAAGCGAAAATCGTGAAAGTAATACTCTCTAAATCTTTACTTTAAAAAATAATTTATTAATGCTAATTAATTTATATACATGACTTGATCTTATACATATTATTAGAGAATTTTATTTACATATATTAATCAATGAATATTATTGTAGTCTCCGTTCATCAATTGAAATTGACTTCTAACAATCGTATCCATCAGGATATATTGATTTAACTTAAGGTGATTCTTCAACCCTGTTGAAAAATACTTATAGATACTATTAGGCCTATTTCTATTTGTATCTATGCGGTTTCTGTCCACGAGATGTCCAATTTGCTATTTAATTTTGCCAGCAAAATTTTGTTCTATGTGTAAATACTTATAAAATTTAATAGTATCTATATGTACTTCCATATTAAATGAATTCTGATTGTAATTCCAATTAAGAACATTTGAATTTGTAAGTCCATATAGATACTATTAAATTTTATATGTATTTACACATCGAACACAATTTTGCTGATAAAATTCAATAGAAAATTGGATACCTCGTGGACAGAAACCGCATAGATACAAATAGAAATAGGCCTAATAGTATCTATAAGTATTTTTCAACAGGGATGTAACGAGCCAGCTGCCAACAGTTCACCATCGTGATAGCGAAACGCGGGTTTTGCTATTTAAATGGTGAAACTTTACCATCTTGACAATTCGCTATCGTGATTGCGCAGTCTAGTTTTCTCAGTGTATACTATTATGTGGTAATAACAAGTTTTCCAATCGTCTCTTAAAGATTATAATTTTTAGGAACTTTTAACACGACTACATGTTTGCTGCTGGTTCAATGGCATGCTTTCTCCCCGTATAACTATGAAATTAAAAGTTCAATGAATTCAAATTTTGCAAAGAAAAACTTATCCTATTATTACCTTATTACAACCACCCCACTTCTGACGTCGTTGGTAACTTTCAGTTGCCAGTGTGCCCGGAGACCAAGTTTGGCAAAATGGTCCCGAATATCAATTTGGCGCCACTGCAGAAGTCAAGATAAACGGGCTGAATACAACACAGACGGTTACCGTGAACATAACCAGCCTACTACGTTGTAGACCCAAACAGGAAAACGTCTTTCGTTGTCAGTTCCAGCACGTCAAATTTACAAATTTCCAGCATGACCTGGAAACTGGAGAGACGAGGCCCACTAATATAATTTTCACAAATTCGGAGATGTACCAACCATTTCCATTTGACATCACGTTTGACAACAAAGGGGTGCGAAAAATGGTCCTGAATGAACGGGCCAGCGAAAACCCACTACAACTGGGAAAGGTCAAGATAATGAGCAATCTGCTCAATGTCGGAATAGATTTGAGTACTGCCAAGTTGGATCAAGAAGATCAGTTGGAGGTGAACCAGTCGACTAATTTCCTGTTTGGTGACTGCATAACCAATGTGAAGACTGGATTTAACCAAGACAATATGACCGCGAAGAAAGGCATGTGGAAGCTGGACTTGATGACACCTTTAGACAAACTCAAAGGACGACAATTTTCTGTTATGAAAAACTGGGCTGGAGACCGCTGCCAGGCTGCTGAAAAGTTCATATGGTCTGAGATGATGGACCTCACAGAGAATGACAAATTGAAATCCGTAAGGATTCTGTTAATTTATGGGAGATACATTTATAAAGGGATTTAAATTCAATGAGAAAAATAAATAAAATACGAATATTTCGTTCATGTACCGAGTTTCTAAAAACTCGATTATGAATTTTTACCCCACTTTCGCAGTTTCTATCTATATAAAATATATCAAGAAATCTAAGAAAATTCAAAAGTTCGTTTGACAAACCTAATCAACTTTCATATAATATAGATAAGATCCTGACATTTTCTGATATTTTGCAGAATAAGTTCATAGGTGAAATGGTGATTTCCCAGGACAAATTCAACTCCAGGATGGTGCAACAATGGGAAGAATTGTTGCATTTCAACGGAATAAATTTAAACAAAACAATAAAAGTGGTTGAAACAACTGCTATATCTTTGGATGACATTCACGCGGCTGGTGAAGAATGGCCAGAAATTGAAAATCCTGTGACGATTGTATTCAATGATAATGAAGCAACAAACTAGACAGCCTAAAAGCATATACCATAACTTCGGTTTTATATTTTCGGATAGCCTTATTCAAAGCTGTTCTCTGTAATTATCTATATTTATGTAATCCGTAACTTACCATATCATTTTTTACTGTACGCTGTAACATTTCCTTTTTGGATTCTTCAAAATCAATAGAAGATATTGCATTTTTGGCGTCAGATAAAAAATAGTAAATAGAAATCGTTTGCTTATTTATATCCCTATTTATTTTAATTTTTGCGTATATTGCTAAAATACAGATACATTTCGTTAGTTTCGTTAGTTTTGTTAGTTTTTTAGATATAATTTTAGCGCATCTTTCCTGTAACAAAAAACGGTGTTGCGCAAATGTCCTAGAGCCAGTTTTGACAGGATTGAAATAATTTGAATTTAATGGTGAGTTGTAATAAGAAAAATCACCACACACACATACAAATTGCAACACCCAAAATGCCCCCCGTGTCTACATCAAAATCAAGGAACTCGTTTTAATACGGATTACACTCATAAACATTGATGAGACAAGCGTTGTGTAGATCGGCATAGTTTTGTTGTGGAATAGTGATCACCACACCCGTGACTCGCTGGCGCCTCGCGGTTTCAGCTGAAGAGAAATATACTTGACTGATGTGGTGATTCCTTGTAATAACCATATCCAATCTGAGGATTGGCTTCGGCAAATGATACGATAATTGCGAAGGGATTTAGACTTAGTAACACCTTTAGACGAATTCAATGACTATAGAGGCAGATAAATTATATCTATTTGTCTCTATAGTCATTGAATAACGTTATTCATATTATTACAATTAAACTGTATTAATTAATTCGAAGAAAAATGTAAAGTTGTTGTTCAAGTGGATTCAACACAGTCATTTTTCAGACAATACTATGATTAATAAACGAATTGAGACATTACGATTCAACAATGTCTCTGAAGGTTCAACACCATTCGCGAAGAATTCCTTATAATTTTGATTAGCATTTATACGGATGAAAGAAACTTAAATTCATTAAAGTTAATAACCACAGTATTAGACAAGAACTAAGACAAAACTGAAAATTATTTCTAGATCATGAAAATTCAAAACCAGTTGTTTCAGTATAATTGAAATCCATTAAAAACCATATTACATCACATTTGTATTGCAAACGTTACCCTAACGGTGACATATAATGATATTAATAAACTATATCTAGCATTGTAAAACAATAGTAATATAAATAAAAAACACCGAATATACAAATACTCTAACTCAAATAAGCACGCTATCAAATGTTGTTTTTAACATAAAATCCATATCACACACGACCATGCATAATGTCAGAAGTTAGTCAGATAATCTACAATAATAAACTGTTTATCATTTACTATACATCGAAGTTCAGAATAGTCTTTCGGCATCCATCAACATGATAACCACGATTGTCCCGTTCTTCTTAAGTACGTACCCAATGACTTTTTATCTTCTTTGATACCCAAAATCTTTACATTCCCCTCACGCTTTCCAGTCGCAAGTGTACCCCAGGAGACTTCCTGGCAACATGGTCCAGAGTACAGTTTTGGGTCCCTCATAGAAGTGCAGCTCCACGGTATTGACGGAACTCTAATTTATGGACTGAATGTCACCAACTCTTTGGTATGTCGACCCAAGACAGAGGATACCTTCAGGTGTCGATTCAAACATATGGATATGATGGTTTATGAACTGAACCCCGAAACTGGTGAGGAGAAGTCAAAGGGAGGGCACTATCCCAGAGAAGATGACGAGTTCAAACCATTCGTGTTCGAAGTTGTGTTCGACAAAAAAGGCGTTCGGAAAATTATGTTGAATGACTCTGTTGCCAAAGACCACCGTTCCAGCGTGGCCAAATCGGTTGTTGGTTTGTTGAATGTGGGAGTAGACCTGAGCACTTTGAGGCAAGGTGTTTTGATGGAGGAAGTGAGTGAGTCGAACAATTTTTTGTTGGGCGAGTGCATGGCCACTATCAAATTTGGATTTAATAGTGACAGTAAGGCAGCGATGAAGGGTCAGTGGACTCTGGTTTGAGTTCGTCGGTGGAAAAACTAGCGGGAAGGTCGTTCAGCGTGAAGAAGAACTGGAATATGGAAAACTGCACGAGATTTGAGAAATTCTTGTGGGCGATGTTGATGATAGAAGAAACTAAGCTCGACGACAAAGTGAAGAAAGTAAGTGGTGGAATGTATTTGGAGAATTAATTTTGGGCAATTTTTTATTAATGCTAATTTCAGGTGAAATACGACGGTGATATATTAGTTCATCGTGACACATTTAAGTCAAGCACATACCAGCATTTGGAAAGAACAGTCAAAGACAAGACAGTAAAACTTACTGAGTCGAATTCTTTAACTTTAGATGATATTCGCGCGGCTGGCGAAGAATGGCCAGAAATTGAAAATCCTGTGATGATTGTATTCAACGAATACGAAGTAACAAATTAGGCAATCTAAAAGAATAAATCAAGAGCTTCCTGTGGCATTAAATTATCAAATGATTTATAAACGCAGTTAAGTCTATCAGCGAAAAATATTATTTACAATCTCCGAATAGACCTATTAATTGGGCAAATAATATTTTTAATTTTTGTCGGAAAAATAAATAGTATTATTCCTCAATAAGCAAAAAGATGTTTTAATTATATTTGAATCAGTAAAATGCCGAGACAATTTTAAAGTTTCGGAGATACTTTTAACTAAACATTAATAATTATAATATATATTATTCAAACAAATTTTTTAATATCTTTGGCTTAATAACGTTTGTTCGTTATTGTTGCAAGAAATTCTAAAACATGGGGTTCGAATTGTTTAAATGCTAATTCATGTGAATTAAACACGTATTTAATTCACATGAAAGATAGAAGTAAGTTGTCAGACATTTGGTGTGAAATATCACTTTCACAATAATAACATTATATCTTTAATATATATTTATTGAATTTATTATATATTCTTTATATATACATTATTATATGTATATTGATTAAAATTTACAACAATAGTTTTATTACTTATTGAGGAAAGATTGCATCCGACTTCCTGCATAACTCAATCTGTCCACGAATAATAAAATCGCCCCCCCCCAAAGCACTAAAGGTTAATTACATAATCTACCAGAAGCTAAAGTGCATAAAAACAGTTATCGTTAAACTTCTAATGCGCGACCATAGTTTGTCCTGATCCATCGCTATGATCACCACGATCATCCCGTTTTTCCTCCGTGAGTATCATTTCTTGATCAACCCACTTATACCTAAGTATTTTAAGGGAACACAAATTTAAAATAGATATTAAAATAGATATTAATGTAACATTTTAATGTTACATAAATGTTATTAGTTTTTAGAAAATATCAGTGGAAAAATTAATTCATGTTAGTATATAATATTATAAAATCGTTAGATGTCGACGGAAATATTGTTATATATAAAATTAATTTAAGATTTATCCAACAACACATTATTTTTATTTAACGTACCCTGTTATTTTAACGTACCCCGGGTATTTTTATATAACAGCCATATTCACATACATTTTATGCAAATATTATGTAATATTATGTAATGATTTTGTAAATAATTCAGTAACATCAAAATGATATTATATAAATATTAAAATAATATTTTAGAACTATTAAAATCATATTATTTTCGCAGACATATAACGGGTTATAAAATAATTCTACAATTTTTTTAATATTAAAAAAATTTGTATACTTCCTATTCACTGACAGGAATAAATGTGAAACTAAATGTTCAATGTATCTTATTTTGCAAACAAAAATGTTAACTATTGTTCCCTTATTACAACACCCCATTTTTGTCGTCGTTAACAACTTTCAGTTGCCAGTGTGCCCCAGGACCAAGTTTGGCAAAATGGTCCCGAATACCAATTCAGCGCCAATGCACAAGTCATCATGGAAGGGATGAATCCTACTCAGACGGCTGGCTTAAACTTTACCAACATACTACGTTGTAGACCCAAACAAGAAAATGTTTTTCGTTGTCAGTTCCAGCATTACCAACTGATAAATTTCCAGAATAACCTAGAAACTGGAGAGACGAAGATCAGGGATATGACTCGAGATGAGCCGGAGCTGTATGAACCAGTTCCATTTGACGTCACCTTTGACAGCAAAGGAGTGCGCAAAATTGTCCTGAATGAAGAGACCAGCAAAAACATACGACTGGGAATAATCAAGATAATAATCAATCAGCTCAATGTTGGAATAGATTTGAGTACTACCAAGGTGGATCAAGAAGGTCAGCTGGAGGTGAACCAGTCTACTAATTTCCTATTTGGGGACTGCATAACCAATGTGAAGATTGGTTTTAGCAAAGAGAAGATAACCGCGAAAGAAGGCTTGTGGAATTTGGACTTGGTAACACCTCTAGACAAACTCAATGGGCGACAATTTTCCGTCAATAAAAACTGGACTGGAGACGGCTGCCAGACTTCTGACAAGTTCATATGGTCTCAGCTAATAGGGGCATATTTAGATGATGACGGATTGAAAACCGTGAGGATTCTGGTTAACTTATGGGAGATAAATGAACACCTGAAAAGAATAACATCGTAATAAAAAAAATAACATCAAATGCCACTTCTTTACTTTGTTACACTGACAACGGGATACAGTAAAATTCCGGTACTATCGCCGGAAAATGGATGCCATAACTTGTTCTGAAATTTTGCAGATGAATCTGTAAATTTACAGAACTGTTTCTGTAATTTTGCAGATGAATCTGTAAATTTACAGAACTTTTACTGTAATTTTACAGATGAATCTGTAAATTTACAGAAAATATTTTCAGTGTACCTAAGATAAGTTTTGATACTTGAAAAAAATGCATAACACATTGGCCATCACTTTTTAATTTGTACTGTTTAAAAAATTTTTTTAAACATTTTGAAGTAAAACTAACAAATTAAAAAAGTAAAACACCAATGAATATTATTATTTTAAAAAAGCCTGATAACTTATCGTAGATTACAAAGTAGAAAAGTGACATATGAATTATGATGTTATTCTTTTGGGGAGTCAAAATACCCCGGTAACCGAAGGCGCATATACTATTTTCAGAAAAATGTTCTGCATTGAGTTGTTATTGTTGTTGTCTTTTCTGGCTATGGGGACAGACTAGCAAGAGCCCCTGTACGCCAATAACTCTGTTCTGCAAAGAGCTTTTTTTTAACGGAGTTTGTCATTTAAATATAAATCCGCCATTTGCAATCATGTGTTTTTGCGTTACACACTGTAAAAAAGTTTGAAAGCAGTTTTGAGACATTTCTTACACTTTTTGCACTTTAACAGATTATTAATATAAAAATTTTGATGATATTTTCCGTATAAATTAATGTGGTCTTATTTGCCTTCGGTGACCGGTTGTAAAAGGGTTTAATTTTGTGATTTTTTCCCTGATTTGCCCTATTAATCAGATAGAAAAAAAAATTGTTTTTACATTAATTTCTATTTTCGTAGCCAATGGAAAACGAAGGACTACTTCATATTCATTAGTTGGAAAATCAGCGAATATTGCTTATTACATATTTTTGTTTTGTCAAATGTTTTAATTATTATTTCTATTTTATGTTTTGTCTCTCTGTTAAATTATTTACTAATGATGTCAAAATAGAGTATAATAATCCGTAGACGAAGTAATAAGTTATAATTAGTAAGTGATGGTTACGTAATGAAGAATTCTAAAATTTCCTGAATTTTTCCAGAAAAAGTTCGCAGGTGAAATAGTGGTTTCACATGACAAATTCAACTCGAAAATGGATCAACAGTGGGAAAGAGCCTTTGAAGACAAAATAGTAACAGTGTCTGAAACGACTGCTGTATCTCTGGATGGCATTCATGCTGCTGTTAACGAATGGCCAGAAATTAGTGATCCAGTAACCATATCATTTGATTTGCACTAAATGTCTGATATATCATTAGTATTAGAAATTAATGAAATAAATAAGCGAGATTATTAAACTTTTATTACAAAAATTAAAAAATCATGATTTAATAAAAAATTAGCAGTGTCCTAAAATAGTTGGTTATTGTATGTTTTGCGGCGTAAATTGAAATTAAAGTATGTTTGTATTAGTCGATGTAAAAATAAACAATAAATATTTTCTTATTTTACATTGAATCTAAAAATGCTGAAAGTCAGCAAATAAGCTTCTTAACTGTTTTGAAATGTATGTCGAACTGTTTTTACTTTTCTCATTTTTATGTAGAATAGCCTTTTATTATAATTTTGCCATTAAAAGAAGGCCACCCGATAACCCTCCCCATTATCTATGAATTGTTTGCAATTAGTTAACTACATCCGAAGACTTTTCTTCAGTGCATGTTTGTCCGTCAACATGATCGTTACGGTCATTCCTTTTTTCCTCAGTTAGTATACTCTTGATACATAAAGCACTCATATTACATTATTTCTCATTATACGACTTCAGTGTTTAAACGTTACTGATACTGTTAACCCTTTCGTTCCCATCGTTGCTTTTAAGCAACTATGACAACCCATCATTATTTTATATATGGGAACCCATGATTATATTACAACTTAACAATTCGATCCCGAATTATTCACCAATAAACATAATTCGGGATGGAAAGGGTTAATTCATTCGAATTACAATACAATCGAAAAGATAGAAATACATTGTGTGTGAAATATCACTTCCATAATAATATATGTTTATATTTAATTATTATATTTATTATACTTTATTCTACAACAACAAAAATCCTGTCATAATAAAAGGCATTATTTTAGTGCAAAACTACTACACGGAGAAAAATTGACTTGCTTCATTTCCTATAATCGAATAGTAACCAAAGGTTACTATTCGATTAGAGGTTAAACGAACCATATTTTGCGTATACATTTACCACAGTTGTAGTAGGATTCACCACAATTATGGTAAATTTTACTACACTGCATAGCTGTCCACCATGTTACCATCGATTGTGGTAATGGTTACCACAATTGTGGCTCTTTTCCCGAACTATTTTTCTGCGTGTACCTATTCAGTATTAATCCTTTTAACTTATGTTGTATTAATTTTATTTAAAATTATGTTCTATTACGCTCTAAGAGATGTCCCTTTTACGTCAAAAGGGAATCATCTCCAAGATGATTGTGATCAAACTGTCAAATGATTCGTTTTACTGTAAAACGATTTCGTTTCACAGTAAAACGAATCATTCGACAGTTAGATTACAAACGTCTTGGAAATTATTCCCTTTTAATGTAAAAGGGACATTTTTTAGAGTGTAAAATAAATGGATTTTCACAAAATTACAAGCTTTTCAACATTACATGAAGATTTTTAAAAGTGTATTACTCGTTCTATTCCCTTTTTTTAAGGAAGTTGATTCGTTTGTTTTAACTTCTATTGACTTCTACTTCTTTCTATATTTTACAGAGAAAATAAAATATATCTAGCATTATGTAACCATCGCATGTCAATAAAAAATACACAAATCGTCTAAATCATGTGAGCAAACTATTAAACGTTGTTTTTAATCAGAAAATTGAAATTACACGCGACCGCGCAGAATGTCAGCAGCTAATTAGATAATCTACCGCAATAACAAGACTTATCATCTACTTTATATCCAAGTTCAGAATAGTCTTTTGTCATCCATCAACATGATCACCACGGTTATCCCGTTCTTCTTACGTACGTACCCTCTTACTTGGCGTCTTCTTTGATGCTCAAAATTTATTTCTAAATTTTTTTAGTGTTTAATACGAATTAAACACTCGTATTACAATATAATCGAAAAGATAGAAATACATTTTCAGACATTTTGTGAGAAATGCCATTTCCATAATAATATATCTTTTATATATAATTATATTTATATATGTATTATTTAATACAAAGAGGATATACTTTACTTTATATATACTTTATTATACTGCCCTTTATTATTTCCGCTGTTCAAGTCAGGAATTCATTACAGGCGTTCAAAATAGCTGAATTTCTATTATTTGACAAAGTAACTTATTTTAATGACGTTTTTACTGACATTTTCATTGGTATGGATCCATATGCATTTCCATAAATTATTTGCTAACCTTTGTTCAAAGAATTTCTTTTTAGACTTTTAGGCTAAAAAGAAAGTGCAACCGAAAATGCACAACCACTATACATATTTCTTCACATAAAATCTATCCCGAATCATTGTGAATCTTTGAGATCATACTGAATTTTCGGTTACATTGTTCGAAAATCTATGTGCAGGAAACTTGGAGCAGAAGTAGATAGAAAAGAATACACTATTTTAAATTCTACATTCTCTAAATTCGCCTGTAATGGATTCACTTTGTCAATAGATAAGTGTACAATCCTATTATTTTGAATTCAGCTTAATATAAAAATTGTTAACTCCGAGTGTTTAGTATATTTGAAAAATACATAGTTTAAAAGTCCAGGAAAACCGACGAAAATTCCGCGAAATGTCAGATTTCGCTGGACACTCTGAATTATATGTTTAATATTTTTACTTTTGTCAATAAAGTATTGAAAAGAAGTAAATTATATTGATTTCACCATATTAGAATGAAATGGAAATTATGTTGACGTTTTCATCGATGTATCGATGTTTTTTTAAATAACTGATGTCCCAACACCGATGTTTTCAAATATGCAAAAACTGACGCCATTTTAATATTTCTAAAATAATATTTTAATATTATTGAATTATTTACAAAATCGGAATATACTGACAATGTATAGGGAATATGTATGTTTTATAAAAATATATTGGGAACATATGTTTTCTACCCAGTGAACCAAACGTGGGATTCAATTATAACCTAATTTCATTGGGTCAACGATATTGGTCAGTTATGGGTCAATAATTGAACCTTGCATTAGGAGCTACAACCCGATTGCACAATTTTTGCTCAATATTGAGCCAAATATTGCCCATTGGAGGTATATGGCCAATACAGTTATACTTTCACTAGAATATCAGGTTCTAACATTCCATAACAGCTAAACTATACCACTTAAAATCAAAATTAACATTTTAGTAGCAAAAATAGCAACGGACAATCCCAATTGGAAACATGGCCCTGAGTTCGTCTTTTCAACGAAAGTCAACGTCGACTGGCGTCGCACGGACAACGAAACTTTTAATCGCGGATTGAACTTGACCAACTTGATGCTCTGTCGCCCAAAAACTCACGAAATTCTCAGCTGCCAATTGGACGATATCAAATTGTTCAAATACTACTATGATGACGACCTCAAGTCGACGTCGAGTTATGAAGAGGTGGATCGATTTTCTCAAACAAATTTCTGGCATATTCCGTTCGAAATCACTTTTAGCAAAGAGGGAATCACGAATTATAATATTAATCGAACTTTCATGGAAGATTTGCGATCCGATTATATAAAACTCCAGGCGAATTTGCTCAGCATTGGGGTGAATTTAGCCAATGCTTTGGAAGACGATTTCGACGCGAAAGAGGATTTTCTATTGGGAAATTGCATGACTCATTTTAATTTGCAAAAAATGTCGCCGGAAGCGGAATACGTTAGTAAATACAAATTGGATCTTGCATTCGAGTGGCAGAAAAAAGATGGAAAAGGGATAAAAATAACGAAAAAGAAAGATCTCAACAACTGCGATTCGTTCCACGACTTTTTCATCAGCAGAGTGTTAACCCGTAACATGAATACTGACAATGGACAACATGCGGTAAGATTTTCAAATCCGGGTTTCAATAGCAATTTTACCAGCCCAGTTACTCAAGAACTATTGCCTGTCATGCCTGTTAAATTTCGAATGAATCTAATTATTGTTTTATTTACGTTTTACAATCTTTGCAATGTAAGCAAACTGAATGTATGCAAACTGAAACAGATTTTTAAAATCTGTTTCAGTTATATGCAAACTGAAACAGATTTTTTAAATCTGTTTCAGTTTGCTTACATTCTTTATTAAATTTGATTAAATATTTGATTAAATACTAAATTAATTAAATTAAAATGAAGAAATCATTTTCAAATAATTGTTTTTATTGTTTGCATACAAATCAA
>JABFPB010005884.1:0-12728 GCA_022817645.1 Ceratoteleas bidentatus
ATTTTACATAATTTCTTAGAGGCCAAATTGAGACATAAAATTTTATATAAAATCTTACATAAGATTTTTTAAGCAGGGTGACACTCCACTGCAAAAACAAACTGATTTATAATTCCTCCGAACAATACTTTTAACCTACAATGCACATACTTTATATGGGAAAACGTTTCAAATGTCCGAGACTTTTTAAGTGTTTTCCACACGCATTTCGCAACATTCAGCAGGTAGAAATGTTAATTAAAATCGACTAAAAATGCGCTTTAAGATAAATCACTTTTACAGCGCCCCATTTATAAAAAAACCCGCAGTAAAACACCCGCGGGCTTAAAATCGACGCGACCGTAATTTTCGTAATTTTCCCGCCAACGAGAAAGCAAATTGCGCGCGCGATAAAAAATCGGCGCGCACGTAAACCGTATGCCCGTTTGGACAAAAAACGCGCGCGTCCCGTTACTCATCAAGCGGGCGCTGCGAGTCGTAAACGTGTCGCAGAAAAATTTCTCCGCCTCATTTTTACGCCAAATGAAGAATTATGAACGCGCTCGTCGCCGCGAGCCTCGCGTACCGAACATGAATGAATTTCAGCGACGCCTGCACACCGTGAGAAACGGCTTAACAAATGCGCGCCGCAGTTGCATAATTCGTCAAACCAAAGACTCGGCGCAAATCGCGTAAAATGGCCGGATTTCAGGTGCGACATGCAAGAGCAAGTTCAAAAGCGTGTCGAGATTTGTGGCGGTGCCGAAAAATTTCGATTTCACGGCGAAATCCGGTAAAGAGTTCTGGGTTTGGAAAAATTGTTATTAGGTTAACATTGTACTTGTATACGGAAGTTAGAAAATTATTTTGGTATTATTTAGTTTTTTTTTATTGCGGGGTAACACTAAGAGAAGTACTCTAGTTGAAAAAAATTAATAGTAATCAATAGATTTGTCTATTATATTTATATGTAAAAGGTACTGTTCTTTCCCTATTGGCGGTGAATATTTGTGGAATATTGTAAAAATATTTTTTCTTGGTAATCGAATATTACAGGGATGTTGTGGGAATATTGAATGTTGAAACTAAATATTGCAGTAATATTGTAGTAACATCGAATGTCCGCCTTACTAATATTCAACTTTAATTATATACTGTAGGAATATTACCAGTATATTTATAAATATTTTAAACATATTGTTCGACTGACGTTTTAAATGAGGATTAATATTTAAAAATGTTTAATCAAATTTATAGGGATGATGATTGCGATTTTGCTTTTATTTATTCTATGAACTAAATTACGTTGAATATAGTTAACACATAATTAGACTGCGAATTAAATGCAAAATGCATATTTTTTGTTTTCTAATATATCTTTATGCGAGTTTTTAGGAAATATGTTTCATTTAATTTAGAGTCTTTTAGCGCAAACTTTATTTTGCATATTTGCATATTCCATGTTTTTGCAAATATGCAAAAATTTGCATATTTGCACATTTTTGCATATTTTTGCATATTTGCAAAATTTTGCATATTTTTGCAATATGACTATAATAAATATTTTTGGAAATGCTTGTAATATGTGTTGCATATTATTTGCATATTTTTTATGTGTTGTTAAAAAACAGTTCTAGAATATAAAACATGTTTCACAAATTATTTAACATTTTTTTATAAATGGCCAAAAAGTTGCATATAATCCGCAGTCTACACATAATTATTTTTAAAATAATCGCAAGGTTAAATAAAAATTCAACAAAACCATCTAGTTGCATATTTTTTATTTTCGTATACGCCTTATCCATAGCGCCGACAGCGCTCTAAAAAGTTACCGCCATACGGCCAAAATTGGAACTTTTGGAGTTTAATGTAATATAAATTTGTAGAAAAATAATACAATTGTCAATAAACTATACTGAAATAAGTAAAGATAGCGAAATTTCGGGCAAATACGTTATAATCAGTATGTTTGATAATATAATATAATTGATAAACAACGAATTTTATTTCGTGAAACTCCAAAACTTCGATCGATAGATGTCGTAGTAATCGCACTCAAAAGTATGGATAATGCCTATAATACTAACTAAAATAATTTTCTTTCGTGCTGCATTTCGCTATGCAGAACTGGAACAACGCAAAATTTTTCCTTGTACGGCATAAGAAACATTTTTTGTTTAATTGTCGACATTGGCCACATTTTTTCCCTAACGGATTCTCGTAAAAGAATATAAATATTAAATTTTGACGATTTACAAGGGACAACAAAGAGGTCTTCTTTGTTGTCAAACGTTGTGCCACAAATGACGTACTCGTTTTTTATATGGTCATATGAAAATTTAGATATTTTGATAATACTACCGTCTTGCAACATGCAACAAGAATCATTTATTGTCTTCGCACGAAGTTTGACATGTTTATTAATGGCGATAGTATAATTCGGTCCTTTCTGACAATTTGGTAGTAGACAATTTCCAATTTTTGATTCCTCGACAACTTGAAACTCATCAGAACAATTTATGGCACTTTCTGCGTAATCATTTAGAGTTAAGATCTCGTGATACCTGTTGAACAGTTGTTGTAAAGGTTGGCCATATTTTGTGATTACAGTTTTTAAGCGTTGTAAAAAATTTTCATATTTGAAACCACTGAAATTGTCTACGACACCAAATAGTCTAACATCGTTTGCCACATGCAATAAGCCATGGAAATTATACGTAACAATACATGGTTGGTACACTAAATTAACTGCGTCCACAAATTCATGCGCCAAGCTTTCAGCTGCATCAACTTTATGGATGAAGTACGGGGAAGAAAAAATTCGCATAATTACATGTAAGACGACGAAATTATCGTAAATGTCTTCTCGCAATATACCTTTAAATGCGATTGGGCCAATGTACAATAAAATTAATCTAAATTCTGTAGCTTTAAAATTTTTAAAAAGTTGTAACGACCGAGGTTTTCGAAAAAATTCGTAAGGTACATACATCCCAAGACGTTCTAATTTATCAGAGAGTAATTTTATATTTTGGGCGCTCAAATTGTATGGCATTTTTGAATTGCTTAGCCAAAGCGACATTAACTTTCTCATAATGCCTAAACATACCAAATGCATGTAGTCTAATGGAACCTGGCGTACGATATCAAATTGGGGAATCTCGCTTAAAATGCTATAACCTGTATGATATTCTTTGTCAGATAAATTTATAAATTCTTCAATTGTTCGTAAACGCTCGTTTTGGTAAAGAAAACAGACCCTATGGTTTTGTTTCACGCCCTTGACATGACATTTAGTGCAACTAAAAAATCCGCTGTGATATTTCACGTTTAATATGAAAGCTTTTGCAGGAGCATCCGCTATAATGCAGTTCATTTTAATTTTATACGTAACGTCGTTAATCGTGATGCCTGTCCTGCAAAGCTCTTTTATTTCATCGACTGTTTTTTTTAAATAAGCATTGCAGTCACTTGGCTTCGAAATTCCGTAATACGCACCAATAAGAATAATTTTGTTTACATTTTTTATGCTACCCAAAATTGGCCATAATGATTTATTACTAGATTTATATAACGGAATTCCGTCAACAAAAAGTGACAATTCCAGTACATGACTGAGATTATCTTCTGAACTAATTACTTCTTTAATACCCTTATATAAACCAATATGAACATAATGACCGGGTTCCATCGGAACTATTTTAACCTTCTCATTTGGAGTTTCCAACAATGTTTTCGATCGTCTTGGCAAGGAAGGAAAATACTGAGATTGTAAAAAGGTCAATAAATCTGTTACGCAATGATGCGTTACGCTATGCTTCAATTTCCACTGTCTCAAAAAATTTTTTAACCGATTTACATCTGCGTCGTCTTTAGTTTCCGTGGAACAATCATCGTCGGAAAAATGTTGTTCAAGAATTTGACTTGACAATGAAGCGTTGTCACTGCATATGCTGGTGCACATGTCCTCGGTACTTGATAAATGAAATTCGTTATCGGCAACAGAATCTTTTGGGTCACTTTCAGTGTAGATTTCCTCAACCTCGGTATTTGATAAACGAAATTCGTGATCGGCGTCAGAATCTTCTGGATCACTGTCAGTGTGGATTTCATCAACTTCCACATACCATTCATTGAAATCTGACGTCTCTTCCGGGTTGACATTGCTAGGATGCTGATCGTATTGGTCTGGATTTAACCCACTGAAGCTATGAATGTCTTCAAAGGGTTGATCAACTTGGTCATTGACCTCACAGGGAACATTTTCTTCCAGCTCTGAAAAGAAAGCATTTCTTATTCCCTGATAACCAGCCTGATGCAAAATTAATGCAAATTTTATATAAATTTTATCGAAACATTTGCGTTAAGTTTGCATAAAGTTTGCATAAAATTTGCGTAAATCTGTTTCTAAACCGTTTCTCATATAAACTTTGCATTCACTTTTATGCAAACTTTACATAAAACTTGTTTAAATATTGTACAGCTGTTACATAAATTAGTAAAATGAAAATCTTTACGAAAAAAAAAACCAAGAATCGAACCCTTAACCCGGAACGGACGAGTCTTTTTCCACTTTATGCACTGGACCATGGATGTGTTTGAGTTTTGACTGCGTTTCGGGAAACACAGCCAAACATTATAAACAATTGTTAATAATAATTCATTGTTACAAGTGTTATAGCTAACTTGCTATAAATAACTGTCATAAACATGTGTTGTAAACAATTGATATCAAATTTACTAAAAAATTGTTATAAATAATGGATAATTCTTATAAACAAATAGTTGTAAACAATTGTTCACAACAAACCTTATGTGACAATTGTTAAGATAAACATAATATAACATAATAAATTATGAAATTAAGTTATAACATAATAAATAGTTTATAACAATTTGTTTATAATAACATGGGATATAATAGTAGACATATTTCAGCAGAAAACATCATTTAAACCCGATTTTTCTTTCAATTTACGGTATGAAATGTGTCATTAAGCCACAGTTTCGAACTTTCAGGCTCAACTTTTCATATTTAAATATGAAAATTTCTGTTGCATTTTTCATATGACTTCAGCCTCAAAAAGGTTAGCCTGAACGTCTACGTTTTTTAAACCAGGGTTGGGAAGTCTGCAAATGTATTTTACAGAATTTCACAGGTTTTCGCAGATTTTGTACTTTTCTGCATAAATTTTCTGACTTTATAAACAATTATGAGACTTTTGCAGAATATAAATGTGCGAATATCTGCAAAATTCTGCAGTATACTTTTTCAGAATTTTGCAAAGTTTCCGAGTAATGGTCAGACTTTTGTAACATTTTCACAAATCGCTGTGTATCCTAGTTTGCCAAAGTCTGCGAAATTGTACATCATACATTTGCAGACTTTCCCAGTAAAAGATTTGCAGATTTTTTTTTCACCGGAGTATTTTCATTTCATTATTATTAGGAATTTTACGCAGATATCATTTTTGTTAAAATTACAATTATTCACTCCATCTAAGTTTGTTACATGACTGGTTGTACAGAAAGTACATTCACAAGTTATTTTCAATCATAAATAAACATGAACCAAACATAAATAGAATGTTCGGTCGGTAATGTCACGTAATTTCAAAGATGAAAAATTGTGGTGGCTTTGACGATATTTTCATATTTTTTTTTTATTTTTCCATTCTTTTTTTCAGTTATTAATAACTCATTTTTAATCTTTTTTAATTTGAAACGTTCGGATTCTTGTGGCTATCCCGGCTCGGCCAGATCCGACGTTCAATAATCGAATTTAGAAAATAATTATTATTTTTTTTTATGTGAATAAGTCCTCAGATTCAGGGTACCTCTAACGTGAGAGGCCGACGATTAATGCGTCTGCAAGACCCCTTTTATCATCATAGGACTTTTGGTTCACTTCTTTCTGTGAGTTCGGGCTCACGGAGCAGGCGATTTCTCCAAATCCACTGAAAGAAACGTTATTATTAATTATTATTAACATACATGGGTCAGTAACATGCGTTGTATTATCCCAACTCCAGGGAACACCAAAACGACCATTCGTGTCCTCAGCCCAAATGCTGGCCTTCTCTCGTGCGTCCGTGCACGGGGAAAACGAGACCTACAACGTGCGTCTCCGCGCGTTCTAATTTACCGCGCATCCGTGCGCCCGTGTATGTCGAAACAAAAAATCAAAATTCTCAATGGCAACTAATCCCGAAACGTATAACGTGCGTCTCCGCGCGTTCGAATTCACGGCGCGTCCGTGCGCCCGTGTACGTCGAAACGAAAATCAAAATTCTCAATGACAACTAATCCCGTGTGTCCGTGCACAGGGAAAACGAGACGTAGAACGTGCGTCTCCGCGCGTTCGAATTCACGGCGCGTCCGTGCGCCCGTGTACGTCGAAACGAAAATCAATAATCTAGGGAACAAGTTATTCCGTGCGCCCGTGTACGGTGGAAACGTGACTCACAACGTGCGTCTCCGCGCGTTTGAAATTACTGCGCATCCGTGCGCCCGTGTAAGTCGAAACGAAAATCAATAATCTTAGCTTGCCAGAGGATGGGCAACTCCGTGCGCCCGTGAAGCAAAGGAAAAATTTTGTCTCACCATTTTGGAGACGCCGCCACGCATAGGGCACACACTTACTTCCGCGCACCAAGATTACCCGACCCGATGTCTCATCATGTACTTACCAGGTACATGATGAGTCATGTACTTACCATGTCTCATGCATGTACTTACCCCTTTCCTTCAGGTACATTTACTCAAATACATTTATTGACAAGACATACACTTATTTTTATATCCTGCATGCCTTGTTCGTTTTTAGGGAGTACCTCACCCCTCCCCGGTAAGGGATGACACCCTCACTCACCTTGATTGTTGTTATTTGTTGAGAAAACTTAAAAAAAAAAAAACAATTTTCCTCGTACTGTTTTTGGCAGTTGAATTCGTAAAACTGAGTTTTTCCCGGTATTCCCTTCTCTACTTCTCTATCTCACTCTAATCCCTTGAGTGAGACAGAGCGCCACTTGACTGGTGACTTGCGGGCAGTATGTCCAAATTATTTTGTCCGGAATAAGTTTCGATGGGGATTTTGTATAAATAGATCGAAGTCAGAATTCGTGAAGTGGCCCCCTCACAAGTCAATGGATTTCGTTCAAAATGGGTATATATATTGCTCTTGTCGCGACAAAAAAGTACCCAAAATATTTTAGCGAAATTCGCATTTAAACAAAAGTTATAAACAATTCAATTTTGTGGACTTTTTTCCGAAAAAAATCATATCTCTAGATCCAACGAATGGATTTTTCTGGAGTTTTGACTTAATCACAAAGAAATATTTGTTTCTTCAAATGACATTAAAAATTTCAATCAAAAATGTTATTTGTTTATAATAATTACAATTTTTTATAATCAAATGAAATTTTTTGCTATTCTCCGCGCAATAGAAAGTTGTTTTTTTAATAATTGTTCCTTGATCTTTACGGATCCAGAACCGTTTTAACATTTTTGTCACCGTTATTAGGCGCCGAGTTAGAGCGATTTTTGTAACGCGCTGCACCGCGCGCGCGATGCCCCGCCGCTCACGTCGCAACGCACAGTGGTCGGAAATCGGGAAAAAGCGGCTATAATTATGTTTCGCATGTTATATCATGGTGAAACTGGGTTTAAAATAGTGATTTACAGGGCCGGATTTAAGGTGGTGGAGGCCCCTGGGCCCAAGTTTGGTGGGGGCCCCTATATGGAAGAAATTCATATTTTAATTTTATCAATATACACCGATACTGAATGCAAATTTTAATGCATTTTTAAAATCTCCTTGTAATAAAAATCTGGACAATATATATAAACAAAAATACCATATATTTATTCAGGAATAACGGATTGAGGATTAATTTTTTATTCCCGTTATTCCATCAAAATGGATTGAGGAATGACATTTTATTCCTTAATCCACGTGATGAAATAACGGAAATAAAATTATTCCTCAATCCATTATCATGGAATAACGGAATAATTATTTATTCCGTTATTCCTTCAAAATGGATTGAGGAATTATTTTATTCCTTATTCCGCGGATTGACGGATTGCCGATTCCTGCATATACTTTAGGTAAAGTCAAAACTATAAAACAGATACTTTAGATACAGTCAAAATCCGAAAACATCTGCTTGTCGTCTCAGCGCCTCAATCACTTCCGCCGAGCCTGTAGATTTGGTTGGGTAAACCCAAGTAAACGTTGAAAATGCATCATCGACGACCAAGATGTGGTTATAGCTTTTTCTCGTCAATGTGGTCGATGTGAAGGGTATCGAAAGGTCGGTTCAGGAAATTACATCACTGCTTTGATGTTATTTCCTGAACGCGACCTCCTCGAACTACGTACCCCAGAAACTCCACCTCCTTGCGTAAAAAGTGGCATTTCTTCCAGTTCAACTCTTATCCAGCCTCGCTGGCCACGCTCAACACTCACAACAATTTTTGTATTCCAGTGTCACAGTCTGTAGAAGTTAAAAGGCTAAAGAGTCTTTTCAAGCATCTGGGGGATTCCAGATGCTTGAAAGCATGTCAGTAGAACTGACATGCTAAACAATCAATAGCAATTCCAAAAGTTATTAATCTTTTTCAGTAAAACGAAAGTTTTTCTATATTTTTGTGCCCCTGCGAAGAGGATCCAGGCAACCCGCTTCACTTGGAAGTAGTAAGTGTCAAAAATACGCCTGCATTTCTTTTTTCGTTTTTTTTGTGTATCTCTTTGATTTCACCGAGAAAAGCAAGTCGCTAAATTACACATCGCCCGCCCCATCAATATAAGAATGAAACCTGGTGTATAAATTAAAGTCCGGAATAGTGTTGTGTTCCGAATTCTGAACACTTTTGCCCGAATGAACTTTTTGGCTATTTGCGCACATTAACCAGATAGATTAAGTTAATTATTACAAAATAAACTTTTAAATGAAATTGTGGTTAAATATAAGATTTTCGAGAAACTAATGATTAACTCCCATTTCTGGTAAGCTCTTCTATATGAATCGATGGTTTTTCGAATCTTAAACATTAAACTTTAATTTATAATTGCAAAAAAATATTATAACATTATCAGGGGGCACGGTAGTGCCCCGGCCAAGTACAAAAAAAGTGTTGGCACTACCCCTCTTATGTGGAGAGAACAAATGCCAATGTTTGAGTGTAAAAATGAGGGCAAAGAAGAAAAAATAGAGCTGTGGCAACCTCACTATCGTGTAGCGATAGTAAAAATAATTAAAATAAGGGGACATTTCATTATGATTGGAGCATTCGTTCCCATGTCAAATTTTCAAATTTTTTTTTCAAAATTTTTTTAATTTTTTCACAAATTAAAAATTTTTGAAATTTGCAATATTTTTCTAATTTTTCAAAATTTTTGTCATTTTCAAAATTTTCGAAATTTTTGTAATTTTTAAAATTTTTGTAATTTTTAAAATTTTTTAAATTTTTTAAATTTGTATACTTTATAAATTTTTTTAAATTTTAAAATTTTCAAAATTTTTAAAATTTTCAAAATATTGAAAATTTTTTAAATTTTCAAAATTGTCCAAATTTTCCAAATTTTCAAACATTAAAAAATTTGTGTAATTTTCAAAATTTTTCAAATTTTCAAACTGTTTTTAATTTTTAAAAGTAGTGTAACTTTAAAAATTTTTCAAATTTCAAAATTTAAAAAATTAAAAAAATTTTTCCAATTTTCAAAATTTTTCCAATTTTGACAATTTTCAAAATTTTTTAAATTTTTTTAATTTGTGAAATTTGCAAAATTTTTCAAATGTTCAAAATTTGCAAAATTTTTCAAATGTTCAAAATTTGCAAAATTGTTCACATGTTCAAAATTTCCAAAATTTTTCAAATTTCCAAAATTTGCAAAATTTTTCAAATGTTCAAAATTTGCAAAATTTTTTTAATTCTTCAAATGTTCAAAATGTTTACAATCTTCTAAATTTTTCATATTTTCAAACTGTTTCAAATTTTCGAAATTTTTCAAATTTTCGGAATTTTTCAAATTGTCCAACTTTTTCAATTTTTTCATATTTTCGAAATGTTTTAAATTTTTCAAATTGTCGAACTTTTTCCGTTTTTTCAAATTTTCGAAATGTTTCGAATTTTTCACAAATTTTGAACATTTTTTCATTTTTTCAAATTTTACACACATATTTTTATTTTTTTATATTGTTTCTTTCGTATCCAATTTGATGTGAATTTTTCTTAGTTTTAACTAAGTTTTTTCGAACTGCGAAAAATGCATTTTCGGCCCATATTTTTATTTTGCATATGTTAAATAAGTTTTTCAAATTTATCAATATTTTACTCAATTGATCCCACTGTTTCCCAAATTTGTTTCGCACTCCCAGTTTAAGAACTCCGACCCAATTGCAGTTCGGTTTTTTGTCCTACGTCGGAATCTGTTCGGAAATTATATTTCAAGAAATATAATTTCCAGATTTTTCAAACAATTTCTAATTTTTCTACATTGTTTTAATGTTCAAAAATGTTGTAATTATCAACATTTTTTAAATTTTCAATAATGTTGTAATTTTCAAAATCTTTTTCAAATTTTCAAAAATTCTCATAATTTTTTTAATATTTCTACATTTTTCAAATTTTTCTAATTTATTCAAACTTTCCTAAATTTTTCAAATTTTGAAAAATTTAGAACATTTAGCAATTTTTGGAAAGATTTATACAAAAATTTTCGAGATATAATTTCGATTCGATTACTATTTCCGATTCGATTCCGACCCTATTCCGACGTGGGATGAAACCCCGGCGTGGAATCGGGACGCAAAAATTAAACTCGCCTGGTTTTTTTCAAAGCTTTAAATTTTAATTCAAATTTTTCGTACTTTGAATGAAATAATGTGTATGGGCAATTCTCTGGAACTTTTAACTTGCATGTCTCTCTCATATTGTCACGATTTTCATTAATAATTTTCAGAATCATAAAAATTAATAATAAGATTGCCATTAATAAGATTAAGGAATAGTTTATGTACAATTTCGGAGTAATAAAAATCTATGTTCAGTGATAGTTAGTTACAAAACTTGAAAATTCGTTCCGATATCTGTCAGTTTCAGCTTGTCGCTGAGGGGTTATCGAATACTAAAATATTAATTACTGTTAAAGGGCAACAACTAACTTTAAAAGGAAAAGTTAAAAATAATTCTTTGTTTTCATTAGAATAAGATTATGTTAATTCCAATAGTTTGCCATTTGAATATTTTTGATATAAACAGTTAGAAGTTTGTCCCAACTTTTCATGTCAAGATTGTAAGATGAAATGGTACGTGCAATTATTCTAAGTTGTTAACTATTTTTGTAAATTTTGAAATACGCACAGAATACTGAGGCATTGCTAAGTATGTTCATTACCTTGTTTTGTTGAAATATATCGAAATCGGATTTATATCGAGTTGGACATGTCACGGTTAACATGGGTTACATTTGGATGTAAAAAACGTAAGATTTCTTACTGAGTTGAATGAATTATTATTGTTTTTTATACGAGCGCATAAGAAATTTCAATGTTCTACACTAAAATAAGTTTATTAATGCAGTAATAGGTATAATAATCATTGAAATAAAGCTGCTATTGATTTTAATTTTTCCTTTATAAATTTTCATAAGTTAAAAGTTCTAGAGAATTCCCCGTATACGGGCAATTCTCTAGAACTTTTAACTTATATGATTTTTAACATATATGATAATTGATTATATTAATTTAATAATTACTAATTCAACAGAATATTTTCAAATGTATCCAAAGTTGGTGTATCCATTCGAATTTTTCCCTATATTTTACTAAAACTTTTCTTATACTTTTCCCAATGTTTTGATTGTTTCCCACGTATTTTCAACTCGAACTATTTCCGACTTGCCTATTTTTGACATTTCCAAAACGATGAAAACTTTTTTTAAACATTTTTTCATCTTTACTTAATTTTCCCATTGTAACCAATTGGGTAATGAGGGAAATTAAATAAATATATTAAAATTAAAGTCCCCCGGGTTGAATTATTTTCCGCTCCGATCATGACTGACGTGAAGTTGGCACGGAGAAGGTGCATAACTTCGCGGCATCGACAGACACCAATGCGCTGGAGTCCGTAGGAGGAGAATCGCCACCGCGGACAACTTCATATGCGCCCCGCGATAGTCTGTGCGCTGAAGGTGGGCGCGCGTTCGTCTGTGAATCTGACTCAACTTGCCACGTCACTTCGGTGACGTAACTTTGAGCGATGTGTGTTACAGGTGGGGGAATGGCGAACATATAAAAACGCGAGCGGCGCGACGGTATGTGGATGACTCCTTTCGTTACTCAAGAAATTAGAACTAATTGTATTAGACCCCACGGGTCCATAGGTTTTCATAGCGTAAGATCTTCGTACATCGATGACTGCACCTCGTTGTCGCACAGTGGGACGAAACGGCCAAAAAGTGATCATTGGGGTAAAAAATGAAATAAGAGAAAAAGTAAATATGAATATACTAAACATATTCTAATACATTTTTTAGAAGGTACTTAGTGCTAATATGTTAGTGCTGGCCATATTTACGGAAATAAATAGCATTAATTTAAAAATGATTTCTTCGACTTTTATTCATAAAATGCAGTGTGTGTAAAAATCTGATATCATGTGGCTCAACTAATGTTGATTAGTGTCTAAATTATTAGCTTTTATGATTGTTACCTATTTCCGGCCAATTGCAAAGC
>JABFPB010005885.1:0-12729 GCA_022817645.1 Ceratoteleas bidentatus
TATCAATGTATTCAACATACATTACTTTTACGGTATTTGTACCTTAATTCGATTTTACGGTGCATGTACCGTAATTGAATTTCCGAAATTTTTAACAGTGTGGGTGCAGTCTGGACGAAGTATGGGTGCAGTCTGGAGGAGTCTGGGTGCAGTCTGGAAGGAGTCTGGGTGCAGTCTGGATGGATTCGGGACGGAGTCTGGATGGAATATGGATGCACTCTGAATACAGTCTGGACGTAATCTTAACGTTGTCTGGATGGAACACGGGTAAAACAGTTCTATGGGCCTCACAGGCTATTCCTGTGAAACACATAAACCCAGGCACGTGAGTTTCACGTGATAGAAAGCCTGTGGATCCTTCAGATCTACGCCTGTGAATACCACAGGCGTAGATTCACAGGCCGATCCGCCTGTGAATGCCACAGGCGCTAAATGTAAGAGTCACAGGTCAGAACTGTTTATTTCACTTTTCTTAGACCTGTGATATCTTCAAATATAAGAACTGTGGAGATCATAGGAATGTTTTTTCCGTGAAGCTGGACGGAGTGTGGACGCAGTCTGAACGAAGTCAGGATGAAGTTAGGAGAGAGTCTGGATGAAGTCTGGTATGATGGTCCCACCCGCCCACCTATAGATGATGTGTTCATCTTATACCCACGCACGCAGACTGCGTCCAGACTCCGTCCAGCTTCCATCCAGACTACTTCCAGACTCCGTCCAGACTACATCCAGACTGCGCCCAGACTTCGTCCAGACTGCATCCAGACTCCGTCCAGACTGACCCAGACTCCGTCCAAACTGCACCCAGACTCCGTCCAGACTGCACCCAGACTCCATCCAGACTGTACCCAGACACCGTCCAGACTGCGCCCATACTTCGTCCAAACTCTATCCTGTCCTGACCCAGACTCTTTTACTCCTGTCCTGACCCAGACTCTTTTACTCCTGTCCTGACCCAGACTCTTTTACTTTACTGCTTGGCCATAGCTTTCCAGCTGTATCCAGATTATTCCCATATTGTTACCAGATTACATCCAGATCATTCCCATGTTATTCCCATGCTTCCCAATTAGTACCGTACTATTGCCAGATTGTATTCAGATCACTACCAGACTAGAAAAACAAGACGCTTACCATACTATATCCAGACCAATTTTTTCACGCGGGCGATGAAGGAATTCGCTAAATAGAAAATTCGCTAATTTCGGCCTGGCAATCTTTGATGCAATCTTCATCTTTCGGCCCAATTTAGTGGTTAAAAAGTTTTTCGTTTTTGGTACATAAGAGTAAAAAATCATTTGATTTTTTATTTTTGACAGTCAAATGTCTGACTTTTGACAGCGAAAGGGCGACCCACGGTTGGCTCACCCATTGGCCCAGTTTCATTTTCCCACCATTGGCGTTCCAGATTAGGCCAAATGATAATCGCGTTTCATACCAACCGTGGGCCGACGATCGACAATTCTGTGCCAAGATTGGGTTAATTGTTTTTTTTTTTTTACACGGGAACATTGTATTCTACAAGGAAGTATAAAGTGTATGATCATGTCCAATTACACGTAATAGTTATTTATGCAACTACGGCGGTAAGTAAACCATTATTGACGAGCGTAAATTGGCAATTGACGAGCGTAAATTGGTAAATTGACGAGCCAAATTCACGCGAGTCAATAATGGCTTACCGCCCTAGTTGCATACGCAATTGTATGCATCAAGTGCACGGTAAGTTGCACTGACTGTCTGTTGAGGAGGGTGGTAAGTTCCTCATTATTGCACGAATGCAGTAAGTACTTACTTACCGCCCGCTCGAGGAGTGCGGTAAGCACTTACCGCCCTCCTCTTATTTAAAATGATAGACAGTCATTTCAAATACGTTTAGTACACTGAGAAAATGATAACCGACTATTCGGTTAATTTTGTGGACAACCAAATTAATAGTTATGCTAACCGAATGGGATAGTTATCTTTCTTTTATATAGTAACTACAGAATCTTGTCAAAAATTATTTACTCTGATAACTTTAAAATACTGAAAGTTCTTGCAGTAACTACAAAAACTGTAGTTACTTCCCAGGTAGAACATCTATTTGACATACATCTAATATATGTATAATATTCTTATATTATATGTATATATCTATTTTATGTATGAATGTCCATCTGATATAAGTATAATATACATCTTGTTCTATCGGGGTTCTGATGCAGTTATTACAGAGATCCCTAAAGTAACTTGTGCATCTTCTGGAGTAACCACTTAATTTTTACAGTAACTTTAAAAATACAATAATAATTTACGAATAATATCAACGACTAATAGAACTTAATTCTTATTTAAATATTGAAATATAACTTTCTTAACAATCTTTATTATAAACAATAGTATTATGAATTTTTATAAAATGTTATAAAGTATCAATGGTATTAGAAGCTTACTATGCACGCATTTTAATGTAATTTGTATGAGTAAAGAAAGTAGGTATTTTGCAAGATGAAATCTTCTGTTAGGAATAATCAATAGTAAAACTAGATGCAGGAAGTTATTTGAAAATATTTTTAATTAGTTATGTTTATCATATAAATGGCAATCTTACTCCGTATTTGAAATAACTGTTTCATATAAAAATATTTCAGTTTCACAAATAATTGTTTCTGAATATTTGTTTAATTTATTGCCTGGAGTAGAATCTACAATATTTAAGTAGAAATTCCATTTATCGTTTCTTTAATTCCCGCTTATAAATGCTTTATGTGACTCGACGTAATCACGTTAATTGAAAGGTACCAAAAAGTGGGTGAAGTAAGTCTAGCGCTTCGTAAAAAATTGATACAATCAATATCTCACAATTGTCACAGTAAAAACATGAAAAACATAACTAATTTAAAAACAGATTTATTAATGAACGACAAAAACAAAAGTTTTTGTCATTCACCTCAATTTGTACAAAATTTTGTTCTTCTTTTCCTAAGGGAACACGTTGGGTACATTTGAAACAAGAAATTATTTACACGATTGATAGATTAAGAAGTACGAAATTTCCTCAACACAACCCGAAATATTTCGTTAGAATGTTCCACTAATACTTTTTCGAAATGTACCGACTGCATTAATAAATTTACTCATTGCATTAAAATATTCTGTACGAATGTTCAAAGTTCCTAGCAAACCAACCTTTCTTAAATGTGGCTGATTTGGTAAAATCTGATAATCGATTAAAACTATATTTAACGATGTTAATGAAAATAGACAGAGTTCAGCTATTTCACAATTGTTTTAAGTAATTACATTTTGCTTATTTTGACACATAGCGTTCGTTCTCATTTCAAATAGACTGTATGCATGAGAGATTTCATCTTCTAGTTCGAATTTTACGATTCACATTAAAGTTTCCTAATCACTTAAAATCAACTGAACTACCTTCTCTCTAATATTAATGGGTAACTTATAAATTAAATCACCTAACATCTGTACGGCAGCACACTTTTTTATATAATTGGTTGCCTTCTTGTCACGAAGGTTACAAAATCCTTCAAATTGCAAGCCCCGTTTGAACGAAAGCTGCAATTAAAAATCTCCGCAATATTTCTTGGAATATCTTACAAGCGGAACATGCTCTGCTTAATCGATCCTGCCAAACTCGTCATGACATCGATTCCTCGACACTAATTCCAATCGACCTTAACATTACAAGCCCATGGAGTCAGCGAAAAAGTAGTCGTCTCACATCGCATTTCATCAATCAATTTAGCGATATCTTTACGTCGCCGAATTCAGTTTATTTTTTTTCCGCTTCGATAAACGAGACCCGACCGAAATCAAGGGTCGGGGGAACTAATGTACAAAACAAGAAGGATGGAGAGGCAGGGACGTCTACATCAATTTTCCAATATCATTCGAGACACGTGTTTTTAGGATCGGTGAACGATGACAAGTCACTTAATTGATCCGTGTAATCAAACGCAAGCACTCTTAGTGAAACAGTCCCCGCAGAACGCAAACCTACAAGCACTTTGCTTGGGATTTCGCTAACGTCGACGTATAAAATGAAGGCCCTCGGATTCGGCATTTCGTCAAACGCGAGCACGAGGGCAAAGGCGTAGTCGCGTGCAACGTAGTCTAGCGCAATCAATAGAATAATATCGATCGACGGCACGAGGCGGCGTTTGCCTTGTGATAAGCGCGGGGCTGTCTAGGCAAGGATTATTTTGTTCATCGCGGATCTCTCAAGCGGCGATTCTCTAGGAAATAAGTGATGCCGATCGATTTGACTCACAATTACGCGGGATTAGCAGCTTGCGAAAGTCGAGCAGACCTTGCCACCCGAGAAAACTGGATCGCCGAACTTCGCCGGCTGCCCCGGTCGTTGAAATAAATTGTTTTGTCAGCATGGTCGATGCGGGGCCGCGTGTTGTGCGCGAACAAAAACTTTTTTCGTCTGCTTATGCTCAGACGAATCTTTCGTACAAATAGCAGAAATTTACTGTATGATAAATAAGATAATTTTTAATCGGAGATTAATGATTGCGATCAGTTTGAAAGGCTGTTTCGGGAACGAAATAGGGTCGTGTAATTAAAAAAGTCAGGGCTTGTATTAGAGCCAATTAATGCAGAATAAATGTTTTGTTAGTTTTGTAATAGATGTTCGAGGATGCGAAGAGAAATCTCGAGGATATGTAAAAAAATCTGGCGAAATAAAAAAGATAAATGTTTGCGTTGGTAAAGAAGTGTGCTGAATGGACAAAATACGATTCAGTGTTTAATGTAATTTAACCGATTGTCTGTACTTTTATATCCCCTCCACTGTTTTTCCTGTTCACCATTATACGATAGTTCCCACCCACCAATGCTTTTCAAATCATAAAATGGAAATAGTTTTGACCTTTTTACACTAAAACATGTACAAATGTGAACACTATTTCCATTTTAACCTCACCTATAAACGATTCGAAGCGCTTTACAGATAATGGGATAAGATATGTACAATTTGGGTTCTTATTAACTTGCTGTGTATATACGTAGAGTGCAGTTCATGTCAGTTGGTAAAGAGTGCACATTTGTTTCTCCTTATTTCACTGTTTTACGTGGAATGAATGCATAATAATGCTGAGTCTTTATTTTTATAATGCACAAATGAATTATAAACCTCATCAATGGTAAGACAAGCACGCCAGAATACTAATAAAGTGAAACTACTTCTCTTTTCAACAGCAGAAGTAAAAATGGCATACAAATAGAAATTAAACTCTATTACAAAATTAAAATAGTTATTGAATTGTTTCCAAATGCGGAAGCTTCATATCTTTTTTTTACGGTTCAAATAATCCCACATATAAAATATTTCCAACAACAATGCAAAATTAGTACACTAAAAAGTGTTTCTTATTCACATTGAATGATAAAGTCTAGATAAACAATACGTAAGAATAAATGGTATGGTACTATATTTTGTTCCGTTCTCAGAAAATATACTATTTCTAACGGGAAAAGAGTATTCGTAACCCTGCAGTGAATATAAAATCTTGCAACGTGTACAATAAAATGTATTGACATTCTTATGAGTTTCAAACTTGTACCTTTATTTTAGAGTTTGCTCGAAAGATATTCACGTTACGTTTTTGGGTGAAAAGATTCGCGCTTGACTGTTTTGCTTTAATATTTCGCCGTTATATATTATTGCGACCTTAGTTTTGTATGTCGAATTGCTATTCTGCGACACTGAACCTAACATATTTATATCTTTGGTTTATAGGTATAACCTACATTTAATACTTTTAAGCATCCCATTTTACAAGAGCATACATATTCAATATTTATTAATCATTTGATTTTATTACAATCACTTAATGGAACTTATTGCAATACAACAGTCACAGAAATATCATACACCCAGTTCTAAAAAGTCAAATTATACCGAATGTAAGGGATGTGTAACTACGTTGCGATTCACAAAAAATATATATATATAAAGGTGCTGGAATCACAATTTAGCTTAACACTGTAGCCGTACTGGAGTTCGTAATTACGGCAGGTTTATTTACGTACTCCAAACAAGTATGTGACAAGTAATTTCTTTGATTAAACATCAATGAATATCTAATTGATCTAACAAAGTAGTCTCACATTCTTTTCCTGATATTATACATTCCTCTGAAACAGAAGTTTCATTCCTTTACAAAAAATCTTCCTTCTTATTATTAAATGAGATCGTGTTGAAATAATGTTTTAGTTTTAATCGCTAACATTGGGATATTTCCGTTACATCAACAAAGTTCTAAGATTTGAACATAGTTCTTGACTATGTTCAAATAATTTTGAATCATTTTGAAAGTTATTATCAGGCATTTATCATGTATTGATTTATGGTTACATTTTGGAAACATCGGATAATCAATAGAATTAGCGTAAACTTTATATGATTCGTGATTTATTATAATATATATCGTTTATAATTGTTATTTGTTGCTAATATTAACATCATGATTATTTATGTCTGATCACGAAAGCAACAATTTTATATTATTTCCACGTAATCTCTGACAAGTGTTGCAACATAACTGTTACAAAATGTTGAACAATGCTACTTTATTTGTTAAACAACTACGTGAATCTCATCGCTAGTCACAACAGCTGTCGAAATCAACTGTATTTTTTCCAAGCGTGCAATGAAGGAATAAAGAAAGATATTTGTTCGATAGAATATTTCTGCTAGCGGGGGTCATCTAGAATGAAGTGGTATTACTCTGTTATTGGTAACATATGTTTTATATTGTATCGAGGGTAATAACTTGCCTTCAAAACATATAATTTAGATGTACAGCTTTCCCGTACGATGATTTGTTCAGATAAATTAATACATTTCTTGATCAAATGTATTCATGAACACAAGCATTATTTTATTATTTAAGTGTTCAGTTATGAATTATCGCTGTGTTATGCACGCAAAATATTTGCGTGCATTATTAGTGAATATAATTTAACTAATTTATGAAAAGTTCTCTGTAAGGTTAATTAATTACGTTGAATTCTAAAAAGTCACTTATTTTTTAATTGTTTATGATTGCAAAATCAACTTTGTTAGCAACCACCTGACATGCGAGCTCCACACCTGTTACAATATTATGACAAATATTACTTCCATTTTTACGTAGCTCTTTATTTAAAAAATGCTTGGTCATTAATTACAATGTGAAAGCACAGCGCTATTAAGAATACTATGCTGTAATGCTAACTTAAATAAGATTACTCGCACTTAACATAGTGTTTTAAGGTAAAGCTTAAATTGGAACAGTTTCATCTAACTTTTTCAGTTATCACGATGACAATATACTTATATCGTACGAGTTCTATGGTCTTTTATTGACTATTTCAATTTCAACTTAAATTATCCGTCGCATTGAACTTTTTCTGTTTAACCAGCCAAAGATCAGCCAACCATTGCCCAAAGTCCATAGGCGTTTCATTTCGATTGTTCGCCAAGGACGGCTAACAGAAAAGTGCCAATTCTGTACCGATTGTAAACGGTTGGCAGACCACCGATTTTTCTACATTGGTTACGAATTCCCTTTTTAGATTTTTATAATTATGTTTTTTCGTATGTTTGCATTTATTAAGAATATATGTGAGCTATAGTTTCCAACTGAAATAATTTAAATGTTTTATTCACTTATATAAACAAATGATTTATAATCCTTTTCCACCAATGGAGTGCAGAAATATTATATGTTACTTTTCTTATCATTGTTATCAGATATGTTAATGTTATAGCAAAGAATAATTTTAGAAACGGTTGTATTACGACGATAGTCAACTCATGCATTTAAAACAATTTTTCTGTATACCCAAAAATTTCTTAAGAAAGCAATTCTCAAAAATCCGCAAATTAAGTAATTGCAAAATATTTCCTCTCACCATTGTCATAACACTGTGCTTGAATAAGATAACGTTTCTAAACGGTTCGCCCATATTATGCGCATGTTTTCTTCCTTTGAACTCAATGGCAAATCACGGCGCGAAAGTTATCCAAACGGATTACTGTGATACCGCACGTTAAACCAACAAACATTAAGTCTGATTTCGCGCAAAAATTCGATGTCAACACACGAAGCGCGTTGCAAAATTTTCGCAACGCTGCAAATGTAGCAGTAATTATTTGGCGCGTGATATGAATTGTTGTCACTGCACCGTCAACTGCGGTTGCGAGTAATACACACCGCTATCACTGTAACGTCGTTCTCGGTGGCGTAACGCACTGTACCGCTGCGGCTGCATAAAATTTGTATTTACAAACAATCGTATAATTGTCCGTTGCGTAACCCCCTGCCCGATTAATTGAGCGATTCATGTTTTGCGGTTAAGACTCTCATGCACCAGCCTGACGCGTAGTCGGCCGAAAAGTTTGCCAATGACAGTTCTCCGACCTGTAATTAATAATCGAGTTGCTGAGTCGCCAGAATTTGCCTTGTGAGTCCGGAATAACTGCCACGCGGTCAACTTTGGAGTTCGACAAGTTCTCGTGCACGAGGTTAATCTTTCTCTAGAATACAAAGACGGCCTAAGAAATTTTCACCCCAGAAACTCGGGCAGAGAAACTAGTTTCACCGAACAATTTCTCGACAAACGTTACAATTGTAATATTTACAACCACAGCGAAGCTGAGCCTGACTGAATCTCTAATTCTAAATGACAGGCATGCAATGACAGCCGAGTCTCAAAATGCTCATAAAAAATCCCGCAAAAGTTGAACAGCTCTCATCCAAGGTCTCGACTTTCCTAACTTTTCCACTCCACATCGAACACACGTCTGACTACTCAAAAAGCGCAACTCCTTATTCCAGTTACAAGAGCAACTTGAACTTAATTTGGGTTTAATTTGACCGGCTATCTAGCTCGACTAAGTGGCAATGTAAGCGGGCCGAGGTTTCTCGTCTACTGCCTACCGTGGGAGAAAAAAATCCAATTCTAGGCGTCATTCCTGGACGAATATAATTGACGACATAGGGCCATCGTTGTCCTCGCGAACTGCTCGGTGTTTGTCGTTGTATCGTTCGCGTGCCTATTTATTACTCGCTTCCCAGTCCCGGCTCGTAACACGGCGTGACGGAGATCAATGCGCTGTTTGAATCGCGACGAAAGATCACGATGTTCCTGCCAACTGCGTGTCGCGCGTCGCACTGACTCGAAAGCTCCCATGAGGGGGCGGACTTTCGGCGCGCTCTCGTTGTTTCAACCGGGCCTGCGCCACGGGCCGTGCCGCGCCAATTCGCGTCTTCTTTATTTACATCGCCTTCCTCTTCCCCGATTCGCGACGCCGACGGCATTTTTCGTCGCGAAATAATTGTGAGTAATCGCCCGCGATGATTTGCAGTCGGGAACCATGCGAGTTGCGGGAGTGGGACGAAAGGGGGGAGGAGCAGGTCCGAGTAGCGGAATTCGCTCCACGAATGGAACTTTCGAGCGAATGGAAACAGGCGGGCGGAATTATTGGTAGTATTTGTGGATAATCGACTTTTAGTGTTTGATATAACGCTATAGTTTAAAATCGTGGACGCGTTGGAGGGTGAAATGGAATATGTATATGGTTACACAATTCCAGGGCATTTCATTCGTGAGTTATTATTGCCACCGGATAGTTGCGCGGGTCGGTCTTCAAGATATTTTTTTAGGATTTTTGAGCGGAACAGTGTCGAGGCATCAATTATTTGCATCGATTGTGGAAGGCTAATTGGAATTGATAGATTGCGGGTTGTATATTGAATTTCAGAAGTAAGGAGGCTGGTTTGAAAATATCTGTGTTTCAAATTATTCAGCAGCGAAATATTCGAGAAAAATATTTTCCAAACGTGAATAGATAAGTTTATGAAATATCATGGGAGAAATATTGTGTAAAGAAATAGTGACTTGAAAAAATTGTTTTTCGTGATTTTCTTAGAAAAAGCTTGACTTGATGTTGCTTTGATTTGATTTTAATCGCGTCTTCGCGTTAATTATTTTGAATTGTAAGAAGATAAAATTAACGATGGGACAGCTTATGTGATTATGTATTTATCGTCGGAATTGTAATTAACATTAAACTTCGTATCTTAGTCGTTTACATATATATCACATTGAAGTAAACAGGAGTAATAGTTAAATTCTAAACAAATTAAAAATGTAGACGTAAAGTGATTCTGCCCCAGATTACTTGCAAGTGTGACAATAAGAGATCCTTTTTTAGATACGTAGTAATAGCCGCGATACCGTCAGACAATACTTTATCTGATATGCAAAGTTTGTTTGTAAATACAAACAAAATTGAATAAAGTAAGCACTAGCAAATCAATTTATATATGTAAACCATTAAGCTCAGTTTTTGTCACGTAATTAAAAAATTTAGAATGAGTTTAAAATATGTGATTTTTTAACTCAAAGAAGATTTTTTATGGAAAAAGATACATTTTATACGGGACGATATATTTCAGTTTTACACCTGTATTAAGCAACCAAACACCTTTTTGCACTTATGACATCTTCTCCAAAATAGTTCTAACTCTCACCGCATCACTGGGACTGTATTATGCATGCCTCCAGTTTCAGAGGAAATTGAAACATGGAATGCAACTCGTAAATCGTGAAATGGAATAGGGATGCATTGGCGTTTTTCGCAAGGCCGTAAGTCGTATCCAGGGATTTGTATTTGAACGGAGTAGGGGAAGAACTGAGTTATACATCATTCAGATAATTTTCGTAACGATTTGCTGAGAGATTGCAAAGTATGGGGTACCACCGGGCATTTAGTTGGTGTGAAAAAACCGTAATAGAACATCAGTTTTACATATATCTAGTATACAGTATTCGAAACGAGTGAACTTCCGGAATGAGGCGAAGCCGAGTTCTGGAAGGAACGAGTGAGAAATCGAAATTTCCCCCGTAGTGTGTACGATATTTTTCCTTACGACGGAGCGGGAAGCCCACATTTCCGCCCGTTAGGGCGCGAATGTGAGTATTCCCGCCCGGAGTGAGGGAAAGAATATTATTTATTAATAATAATTACAAACTTTAACTAAGCACAACAAATGTTTAAACATTCAAACTACACATCGCATACATCTAGCCATGAAGGTATCATCGAAAATCATCCAAAAAATAGAACTGTTTAATTTATATGAACACTAGGTTAAACACCCGGCTAGTAATAATGCAAATATTAATATAATTCGTAATTCAATAAAGAATTACTGAAAAGTACATAATTTAAAAGCAAGTTCCTAGATGGGGCGACTAAGTCGCCCCAGAGAAATTGTTAATAATTTTACAATTTAGATTTAAAACATCTAAGTGCGGTATAAAATCACGTTTACATTCCTCGTAAACTCATTTCAAATAATTGTTTTTTTGTTTTTTGAACGAAACGGTACTTAAAGTTCTTTACAAAAATGCACTCCTTGCCCGTGTTCGTTGTCGAAATTACAATTGAATCCATTGAGACTGTTTCGTTTAAAGCGTTGGACCAAACTAATTTCCGTATTAAAATTCCCAAATAAAGTAGCTTCAGCAGCATTTGTTTCGATTTCGCGCTTTTGATTATTTCCCATTCGCGCTTTTGATTATTTTCCATTCGCGCTTTTGATTATTTCTCATTCGCGCTTTTGATAGTTTCTAATTCGCGCTTATGATATAATTAAAAGACTCTATTCGCGCTTTTGACATTCAACGAATAAATAATATCAGTAATATGAACTTGCAGAAAATAATTTATACCGATATATGTAAATGGAAATATATGTAGTAATGGGAAAAACTGTAGTAATGTGATATTTTGAGAGGTAAAGAAACACATTTTTTGTATACGTTAAATACTGTAAAATCAGTATCCTTATGTAAAATCAATGAAGTTCATACAATATTAGAATTTCCTTCACATATTAATAAGTACGACATAACGCTGTTCATAGACATCCGAACTGTATTTAAATATTACATGTATCCGCATAATATTCATTAATGTATGAAAATAGTATAATTATAAGAATGCGGGTCTATGATTCATACAACAACAAACACCAAATGTCTGTTATCTACTCTTTCATAAATGTTATTTCTAAAACGAAATTTTGTGAAATTTCTGATATTTCTGGACGAACTTTAATCGAACAAAAATCGGAACCGTTGCCCCAAAAACGGTCAAACAGCATTTATATACCAATCAGGCAGATGATAGATATCGATCGGATATCTATCATCTGCCTGATCATCTGCCTGATCAGATGACGATTGGATAACTATCGGATGACGATCGGATGACGATCGGATAACGATCCGATAACGATCGGATGATGATCGGATAACGATCGGATAACGATCAGACAACGATCGGACAATGATCGGATAATGATCGGACAACGATCGGACAACGGTCGGAAAACCGCCAGACAACGCCCAGAAAACGGCCAGACAGCGGCCAGACTACACGGAGAAAAAGTAAGCTATTATCCGATGTCACGTTAAAGGATAATCAAATAACATGAAGCAACGCATGATCAGTTAAAATTTAAGGAATCCGGTGCGCGTTGAGGAATGAACGGTCAAGAAATGGTAAAAAAGGTCGAAAAATGGTCAAAAAATAGTTTAAAAATTGGATGTCAGTCATTACAAAATTTAAAAAAAAAATATTTTTTTACTCACTAAAAACCCTTGTCTTGCGGCTTTATTTCGTGCTGCCGACTTGTGTTGGTAGAGCGCACGTAGCTCTGT
>JABFPB010005886.1:0-12713 GCA_022817645.1 Ceratoteleas bidentatus
CCCCCCCCCCCCCCCCCCCCCCCCCCCCCACGAAAAACGAAGAAAGAAGAAAAAGAAAGTATGGAAGGGGGGTGATCTCCTCACTCCTCGTTGATCTGGCGGCGGGGTCCGCTGCCACGAAGGTGACCTTCAGGGCAGTCCCAAACCATGTGCCACTGTTTTCCATAACGGTAGCAGTGGCGCCGGTTTGGGTCCTGCGGCTTCGGGCAATCCTTCTTTTCGTGGCCACGTTCCCCACACCGCCAGCACCGTGGAGGCTTCATTCGAGGTGGATATGGCGGCCCCTCAGTCCTCTCTAAATCGAGCTGGCTTCCTCCTTGCTCTTGTTGGCCTCGTTTGGGTCGGGCTCCCGTTTGCTGGGGTTGGTAGTGTTGGAGGTTCGGCAGTTGGAATGGGGTATGGAGAGATTCTGGGACTGGCTGTTCCAGTTCCAAGAGTCGGAATGGCACCAGCCTCAGTCTCTTCCCCCAAATTGGGACTAACGGTCCCTGGCTCGGTCCGACATAACCTGCCCCTTCCTCTTCCCCTTCCTCTCGAATTTTTGGCAGGGCCGGACGTGGTCTGTGGACCTGGGATGAGGCCCGGGGTTCCCAGTTCGCAGGGTTGTTCAGGTCCATAAATATGAGCAACCCCGGAGCCTCTTCCATCCACCGGCACCTCCTCGCCTCCCCCATCTCCTGCAACCGGCGGAATTCCACCTCCCACCTCTTCTCTCTTTCCTCCCTCTGTCGCTCTTCCTCCTCCTTCTCCCTCCTCTCCTCTTCCTCTTCTCTTCTCCAGGCTCGACGAGTCTGGGCCCACCTCTCCCTTTCTTCCGGCGTCATTCCGGCCACCAGGGGGATTCTGGTCTCCCAAGCCTTCCCTGGGCGCCTCCTTCCCCTTAATATCACATTGGGCATCTGGAAGATTATAAAGGATATTAGGATAGGGTTTGGCTTTGAGTGTCGTGATGTGCCATTTACCTACAGGTTTCCCATCAGTGTCTCTAAACAGACAAACTGTTGGTGACAAAACTTTATCTATGATATATGGCCCGCATTATTTCTTTTCAAGTTTCGCACATCTCTTGTCCACAGCTGATGATAGGACTTTAGTCAACCTCCAAACCTGATCTCCCTCCTTAAATTCCCGATCCCCTTTATCCCTATTATAATAGAGTGTCTGCATATCCCCGGCTTCCCCAATAAACCTGATCACCAGGTCTCTAACTATCGACATTCTTTTCATTCTCTCGTGCCAATTCTTTACCGCCGCATTACTGGGCTCCTCCTGCCTTTCTAGGTCTCTTCTGAGCATTAGTGGGGGTTTCATTTCGCGCCCATAATTCAGATACGCCGGTGAATACTTGGTCGAGGAGTGAGGTGACGAATTTACAGAAAATTGAAATTCATGCAGATGTTGATCCCAGACCTGATGATCCCCATCCACAAAAGCAACTATCATTGCTTTCATTGTCCTATTACATCTTTCTGTAGGGTTTGCTGAGGGTCGATATACTGGGGTGGTTGATAGTTTTATTACCAAACTGTCTGTAAGGGTCTTAAGTTGTTTATTAATATATTCCGTCCCATTATCGCAAATAATTACTTCCGGTAATCCCCATCTGAAGAATACCCGGGATTCTAACGCTTGGCAGATTGTTTTACCATTTGCTTTCCTAAGGGGAATATATTCCACCCATTTTGTAAAAATGTCAACCACCACCAGTATGTAGCAAAAGCCATTTTTACTTTCAGGGAGTGGGCCTACTATATCTGTAGCTATTACTGACCAGGGAGTCTCGAAAGTTCGTGGAATCATCATTCCATCTGGTTGTATTTATCGATTTTGTCCTCTGACAAATCTCACACTTTCGGACATCTCGATATATCCCTGGCCAATAATAGTACCGGGCTACCCTATCATACGTTTTCTGGGTTCCCTGGTGACCTGCTGTTGGTACCGCATGGTTTTCAAATAATACCAACTCTCTTTTCTCCTGTGGTATCACTAATTTCCATGCTTCCTTATTTTCACTCGCGAGTTCTAATAGAGGGTCCGACCTATGACAATACAGCCTATCTTCGAACACTAACCAATTTGGAAATCTACTCGGATATTTTTGGACTTCCCCTAATTTTCGAGTATACCACTCATCGGTTGTTTCGAGTGTCGTTATTCCCTCTATCGGTTCATTCAACCTCGATAGAGCGTCTGGCACGTGGTGTAGGGCCCCTTTTCTATGTATAATCTCAAAGTCATATTCCAGTAAATCTAAAGCCCAACGGGCAACCCTTCCGGTAGGATTTTTATAGTTATATAACCATTTGAGACTAGAGTGATCTGTAATTACTGTAAATTTAAAGCCCTCTAGATAGTGTCGGAACTTATTTATCGCCCACACCACCGCCAAACACTCTTTCTCGGTTACTGAATAATTCTTCTCAGCTGGTGACAGAGATCTACTCGCGAATGCTATAACTCTCTCAATTCCTGCGATCTCTTGGGTGATTACTGCACCCAATCCGTACGCACTTGCGTCGGTCTGGACGACGAAAGGAACAGAAAAATCAGGACACGCTAATACTGGCGTGTCGGCTAGAATTCTCTTCAGTTCTTTAAAGGCCTTTTCCTGTTCCTCGCCCCAGACCCACTTACTTGTCTTTTTCAACAGTCTATTGAGAGGTTCGGCAATGGTAGCGAAATCCACCATGAATCGGCGGTACCATGAAGCCATTCCTAAAAAGCGCCTAAGCTGTTTCAAATTTTCCGGAGCTGCATACTCAACGATTGGGGCCACTTTTCCTGGATCTACTTGAAGTCCTTTCCGATTCACCACAAAACCCAAAAACTTAACTTCTGCCCTACAGAATTCGCTTTTTTCAAAGTTAATGGTTAGGCCTGCTCCCATTATCCTATCTAGGACTTTTCCAACCTGCTCTAGATGTTCTTCAAAAGTTTCCGTCACTATTATTACATCGTCTAGGTAACAAAACACGTAAGGCTCGAAAAGATGACCGAAAAGCTTATCCATCAATCGCTGAAATGTTGCGGGTGCGTTAGTTAACCCAAATGGCATTCGTCTAAATTGGTACAACCCTCGTCCTGGTACTGTGAAAGCTGTTATTTCCCTACTTTTCTCTTCCAAAGGGACTTGAAAGTAGGCTTGGCTAAGGTCGAGGGTCGTAATATATTTAGCCGAACGCAATCTATCTAAAATTTCATCTATTCGCGGTAATGGATAAGCATCTCGTTTCGTCACCTCATTCACTTTCCTACAATCTAAACAGAATCTATACTCTCCTGAGGACTTTTTAACCATCACTACGGGACTCGACCAATCACTTTGCGATGGTTCTATTACCCCTTCCCCCAACATTCGGTCCACTTCCATATATAGATACTTCCGTACCTTTGGTGAGGTTCGATAGTATCTTTGTTTTATCGGTGCGTGTTCGCCCACATCAATCCGATGAGATGTTAAATGTGTTAGACCGAGTGTTTTGGGATTTTTGGGTACATATTGTTTGATCAATTCCCGCAGTCTGGTTTCCTGGCCTTCATCTAATTCTCTCAACCCTAGATCTTCTTCTTTCTCTAAGCTAGCTATTTCTGTTTCTATTGTAGGTTCCAATAATGATGTTACTTCTAGTTTTGTCCTTGATAACTCTAAAGAGATCTGAAATCTCTCCACAAAATCCATACCGAGTATTCCCACCAGTGGTAGGGCCGAAACCAGGCAGAATGTCAATTCTCTTGTTCGACTCTCGAAATTGACTTCCACCCTGGCTTCCCCTTCTATCCCCACCCGGGATCCATTGGCTACAATCACTCGTTTCATTGGATTTGGTTTCACCCTCAGTTTCTCTTTGAGTTTCGGTATACCTAGTGCTCCTAAGAATGAGCCGGTTGCTCCTGTATCTAACATCAGTTGTAATTGAACTCCGGCAATAATTATAGGCAAATATACTCTCCTATCTATTTTCTCTCTAGGTTGCTTTGGGATGGTTATTTCTACACGGGAATATGCACAGCGTTCTCTATTTCCCAGGTTCGGTATTATGATCTTTTTGGGGTTAGGTTTCGGACTCTTTGAGTGAGGTCTAACAGCGGCAACGCCCGATCTTCCCGCTGCTGGAACTAGTTTCCCTGTCTGTTATTATATGAACGGCTTCCTGAGTTACATCTCCGGCAATTTATTCTAATTATATCCTTCTTGCCGCATCCCCAACAGAAAACGGTTTTGGGGCCCTGGCATTCCACATGCCGGTGACCCCTTTCCCCACAATTCCAACAGCGGGAAGGTTCACGGTCTTGTTCGGGCTCATCCCGTCCTCTATTTACCGTGCCTTCCCCCTCTCTTTTCTCAAATTTTCGCGGTGGGTTCGTTTGATGGATCGCGTACACCGCCCTTTCTTTTGGTTCCTCTAAACTATTTTCTCGGGACCTAACTATTTTATTTGGTGGTCGGTACGCGGCAAATGGCAACATCGCGTGATTTACATCAGCGCCCCCGAGTGTTCTTCACCTGAGAATTTAATTCCCCAAGTTCTAATTGTTTTTCTAATTCCACTTGAATTAAAATCCAATTTCATTGTTAAAACCTTATTCTAATTTCAAGTAAAATTGTGCGGCCCATGTGAACCTTGTCAGACGAAAACATATGTGATTTTGACTTCGCTGACTCATCACCCGCTGCCACGATGGAGATCCTAAAACGGATTTATTCTAAAGTATCGAAAACCGAAAGAAACATAGATCCGATTAATTCTGCTATGAGAGCGCGTGATGCTCGCACTCAGGTGATGAGTGCGAGCCTCACGCGCTCGCACTCATGTTACTCCTCGAAATCGACGTAACATCTTTAAAAAAAATCCGTTGCAGCTCTCCAGTCATCTACACCTGACCGCATGGCGCCCAATCGACGCAATCTTCTCATTTTTAAGGTCCCAGAATCTGACCTATCAGCTCCTCCTGAAGATCAGCTCGGAGTTCACCAGAGACTGCGTCGACTCGGTTAGATGTCTAGGGCGAAGCAAAGGTACAAGACCAATTTTGATTCACTTCACCTCTCAATACTGGAAATCGCTTATTTTTCGTAATGTCAACAAGCTGAAAGCCCTAGCTATAATAGCCGTTTCTAACGATCTGACACCTGAAGAACGAATAGAAAAGAAACAACTTTTGGCTCTTAAACTACAATCGTCAGGCTCGAAGTGTCATACAAAGTGCATGATAACATGGCTATTATCGGCAACAAGCTTCTCTCTTTGGAAGAAGTGAAAGCGAAATACCAACTGTCAACAACAAGCGATTTTCCCAAACAACCGCAGAACCTACACGCTCATACCTCCACAGCGATACCAATTCAATCGAGTGCACCAGTGAATCATTCTCACAACCCCTCTCCAGCCTCCCTTCCAACCCCACTTGAATTAAAAGAAAACTCGGATCTGCTGCTGTTCAGCAGATCCGAGTTTTCTTTCATCCTGGTTGCGTTTGGTTACGATTACGTGAGGTTGAGAGGGTCGATAGATCATGAGGTACTTCCGGTCTCGCAGCTCGTATTTCAGAATTTTCGCGGTGTGGTATAAATCCTCCTGTTTGTATTTGGGTCGCATCCCGCATTTCCTATTCATTTACGCGATACTCCTCGTTCCCCCTTCCCGGCCTACTCTCGGTACCCCAAAATATTGCTGGTGTGGACGCCGCTAGATTTCTATCCATAAATACTACACGCCTCGCATTTCCACTTATTCGGTTATTAATGGGCTGTCCGCGGCTAAAAACTCGCAATGGTACCCTCACCTCACTCCTATCGTTCCCATTCTACGCATTAAGTAATCCCCGACCTCGGCCAATGTTTACATTTGGCACCCTAACCTCACTTCCGTTGTCTGATTCCATCCCACTCGCGACACTTCTCCGATCGTCTACGGAGTTTCCGACATTATTTCGTGACATTCCGAGTGCCATAAAATATATGCTGTTTGTCGTATCCCAACCACATTCCGTTAACTCGACGTTTTGATTAATCTTATCGCGTTTAAAAACTTTTCTAATTCGGTCCCTTATTACTTCTAAATCGCCGCGATTATTAAGTCCCAATTCGCCGGTTAATGTTAATACTGTCGCGGCATCTTGTTCCGCGAACCACTCTTCAGTTTTTAGTCTTTCCCACGAGTTTCGGCACTCTCCGATCGTCCTCGAACTTCGGTTACTTTAACAATGGCTGCACCTGTCACTTTTCCGTCGGTTGTGTTTCGCGCTGTCGCCGTTTATACGGTGTGGCGCTCAACAGCAGGCGTGTCGGTGTCTCCCTCTTGAATCTTTAATCGCGACTACTCGCGTTTCCCATTACCGACCCTCCCTAACACTGTTGCCACTACACTGCCGTAAATGACTCTCTCACTTGCACCGACAAGGACACGACACACAACAAGCTGAAAACCGCGAAAAACAAATAACGTCCAAACAATTCCCAACAATAATATCCGCTGGGGTCACACTTCTCCGTTAATTTCCGTGGGTACGTGCCATTTTAGTTGGGCGCCATTTGTAAGGCTTCCCTTTGCAAGTCTCAAATGAATGACCAGTCAATAGTAAAAAGAGCGCCACTCGAATTTTTATGTCGCTAAAACTCGAGAAAAAGCCGGTCTGCTCAGTGGAGAGGTTCGATATACACACAATACGCACAATAAAACAAAATGATTGGAATCTGTTTCTCACACTATTTATTTCACTTTCTTAGCAATTTCGATTTCTACAATATTACTGGCCCCAAGCGCAAAAGATACCAAAAACTATTCAAAATCATAGAGGTTCAAAAATAACGGTCAATTACTAGGGGCGGTATTCAAGGTTTGCATGCAATTTTATTTCTTTCTTTACAACATTCTTCAAAAGTATTAGTAGAAATTAAAGAAAAAATAATTACAGAAAAATTAGTTCCTTAGGATCTCTAAACTGTTCCAATATAAGTTACTTGAGTCTAACAGCTTTCCAATCGTAAAAATAATATTCTAAAATCGGTATACGTCACCACCCAGCTACGCTTGCAAACACATCAAGATTTACGAGGATGGTACTTCCATCAGTTTTCCAAGTGCCACGAGGGTCGAAAATGGGTCCAGCCATAGCGTCCAGGTACCGTGACTCCAACTGGGCGAACGCGCGGCGAGGGGTTCGGTCGCCGTGTTTACGTCCCTGACCTGTCATCGCAAGTCAGCAATCGAACCAACGCGCAACTCTCCGTGACATTTGATCGGTCGGCGTGACATCCGTATTCAATTGGAGTACGTCGCCGGTGGTGTCACGTGGTACCAGACCAACTAGACTCAGCTAAGCTCCGGGCGGCGGAAGATGATTGGTGGAGAGGCGCTTATTTCCCCTCAGTGGTACCAATAAGACGAGAGCTTCTTCCCCGTGTTCCCTCGGCTTCGCTGACTTGGTCTGCTGCGCAACGGCAACCTCCCCTCCGCGAAGTCCTAACGTTCCAAGTGTCGGGGTTTGGTAGATGGCTCGCAATTCGCCGGTCCGAAGACGTTCGCCCAGTTTTCCTCTCGGACCTCACTTCTTATAACGGGCATCAACATATGCCACGTTATAATGTATATTTAGGTGCTTCACGTTACCGGGGCTTTTGCGGTGAAAGTGAATAAAAAATATTCTGGGGGAAACTTGCCGATAGACCTTACTGTCAACTCGAATACAAATCTTGCCCTGATTGGCGTCGCTGAAGGCCTGAATGCCATAAAATATAAAGACGTTTCTTTGGAGGATAGCGTCAATCATAACGGAGAGCGTGGTAAATTATTAAATTTATTACTATCAATCAGATTATGTGCATATTTATTTACATTGAATAATATTTTTTCAACACTTTATATTAAAATGCAATCGAAATAATAATTTTTCTTAATTTAGACACATTTTAAATGTATATTCGCTTGTATCCATTGCGGAATGTGCATTCGTCGCTTACTTTACTTTCGATACCATGACCTTACATGGTGTATTTGTTGATCCAACATCGCTCATTTAACTTCGTTTTTAATGCTGATTTGATAAACCCTTTTTCCCAGTGTAAATAAATGTGTCTGTTTCTATTTCTCCATAGCAGTTATTCAAACATTTTTAGTAGATATTTGTATGTAGTTTATCTCAGTACTTATTTGATAAATAGTCAATACATTCAAAGAATTATATATCTTGAACACTTTAATAAAAATGAAATGACGACGACAAAGGCTAAGTTCATTTTGAAAAATGATTTCACTGTTTTTTTCCCTCAGATCTAAAAATATAATTTGTTGAATTACATTAGCTATATGACTTTGTTAATATTGTTAATTATTTTTAGTTTCAGTTATTGGCTTTCTTTAAAGTGCCTTTACTGAGGAAAGTATCAAAGGCATCACGTATCTGAGCTCAATTGCTATGGGAAGGCACCGCTTAGAGGAGCGGTGCAAGTCTAAAAAAGTCGTCAGCATGTTTGAAAAGGGTACTAAGTTAAATGTTTCCGGAATCATGCGAAGTGAAACTATGCTTTATTACTTACAAGTTTTGGAGGTCGACGATATTACGTCTTTACTCAATTAAAGATAACGTTTTGCGAAGCGCCCAATTGGTACCTCAAAAGAGGACATTCAGTGACTTGGTATGAAGGTATATTTATGAAATATACCTAAAATATCCCTATAAGGAAAAAAAAGTTCTGACATACCATTTTCCAGTATTTGCACAATTATTGTCTAATGCTCCAATTGAGTTGTATTAGATTATATTTAGTCAATTGATTGCTGCAAATAATGCGTAAATATTGCCTAATTTTTCTGATTGGGATATTTGGGATGATATTGAATGTGTGATTACCAATATTTGCAGCTTTTAAGTTTGTTTTGTAAAAAATGGACATTTTCTTTGAAAATCTATTTATTTAATGATTTAATCCACTAATAATGTTTTACACGTTGCAGCTTGCATTTTTAATTTGAATAAGTACTACCAGTACTCTATTGTTTTTTTTTAAAGATGAAAATAATTTAGTTTAGTTTTAGTATTTTCCTAGAGTAGTGTACTCGTGTTACGCGTTAAATTATCCAATTTAAGAATTCATTATTCTGTCAATCGAAAATAATTAAAAATGCTGTAATGTGGCAACAGTATGGAAAACATTTTTTAATTTGTTTATATTGATTAAATAAGATTGTTCTAATACATTATTATATCCATCGGTAGCCAGCAATTCTAGCGAGGACAGAGCGATTATATCATGTTAAAAATGTAAAAAACATATATTAAAATTAAATTCCATTTAAGTCTGGTTCAAATTAAATTTAATTTAAAGATTGACAATTTTGAACGCATAATTTTAAATAATAATATAAAAAAGCCATAATCGAATATAGAAACCAAAGAATGTTGTGCCTTTAATCATGTTTTACCTGAGTTTGTCTTCAGTCTTGTTCTTTAACTTTCAGAGAAAGATTGTTTGCTTTTATTTTATAACGCGCGTTGTGAATTATATAAAAATGGGAGATCTTGAGATAATAAGCGATAACTCTTTGTTCACCAGTAATGAGGTGTTGGAGTTCGCTCAAGTGACTGATACAACTTTGTAAGTGTGAAACATTTTTAACAAATATCTATTTGCCATTTTTTATTGCTTAATAAAATTACGATTAGGCTAGGTTTATTTTTATCCCCGCATACCGAGGTCAGCTGTCAAATTGCAAATGTATGTCTTATGAACTTCCGTTTCCACCTGGCCATGAAATTCAGGTTCAAACGTTCCTTAATCCAGTGTGAAAATTTAGTGATTCAAACTGACTAATACGTGCTGCTTTAACAGCAAAAACACAACTCCGATGCATTTTAATTACGCGTTGTTGCGTTTTTTATCTCAGCACATCATTTTCACAGTTAGATAGTAGGCTGATAAGAATTACATTCCGACTGTAAATCAAAATTGAGAGAGTTCTGTCAATTGTTACGTTTTACTAATTCTTGATTGCTATTTTCATTCTCATGGAAGTATGACTCAATTATAAATCTTGTATCATAGATTTATCTGCACTTGTAAAATAAGTCATTTGGAGGAAATCAAAAGATGGGAATTCATATTTCCAAGGTGACCGTAAAGACAATTATTTGTCGCTAGTAATATTCTCCTTTTCAAACGAAAAGAAATCTTGACCTTCGATTTTAGATGTAGCTAATGTGGTGGCAAACATTAAAATAATATTGGTATGCATTTTTATTGTTAGAAACTCAAACTCGAATATTAATAAACAAATCATTCTAAAAAAATAAAATGTTTAGCAGTTATTATTATAGTTTTTTTTCTATATTTTAAATCATTTTTAAGTTACATTTTGGGTTAAATAAACAAACGCGCATCTATTCTGGTAAGTACTGTATATAGTATATTTCATAACAAGGGCGCTTGCGCCCGTGTTATAAATGATATTTTGTAGAACGAGTGACCGTTGGGATATGAAGCTATATCGTCACTAGTGATGATATGGAATGTGCGCGCGCATGCGAAGCATGCGCGCGCACCTTTATAGCATCACGAGTGACGATATAGTTTCATATCGCACGGTCACGAGTTGCACAAAAACAATTTTAACATTTATTACAGCGAGTTTATTGGATACGTAGTCAAAGTTTGCGGAATTAGGAAATATGGAGAAAACAAATCTAAGCAGATGTTTCAGTTTGTTCTTAGCAACGGTACCTCGACCACTGTTGGTGTGACAGCGTGGCCCTCTGAAGCAGGCGAATGGCAAAGAAAAATTACTGATGTCGGATTGGTAAATTTAAATTTTAAATACTTTATTGTTTCTATTTAAATTTTATTCAATTTTATTTTCCTTAAATGTTCTAGTTAACATGCCCTACTTTTTAGCATTCTTATGCTTTCAAAGTATAGTACATCCTCTTAAGGCGATGTTCAACGCGTAATTACTAAATGTAGTTTAATATATATTTTCGTTACAAATGCTAATCAATTTTTGGTGTTGATTTCTAAAATTTGTTCGCTTCCAAAGACTTTTTACATTTGTAAATGTTAATATTTGAATCATATTATGGACACTGTTAGTGAAAATGCAAAAACATGAGTTTTCTAGCTAAGTGCATAATCGTTTATGAACAATAAATTTGTTTACTTTAATAAATTGTTATTTGATTAAAAATTAAATGAATTAATGTAGTAAACGAATTTATTAAGGTAGTGATAATACTTAAAAACATTCTACATCCGTGGTAGTAGATACTCGACATAACCATAAATGTGAATACAAATCTTTTATTATTTAATATTAATAATATAATTTAAATAATAATGTCGACAATATTATTTCAGTTTGTCCATTTGGAAAAAGTTAAGCCTAAAATACCGACAAAAAAGTTCTACATGTTCTATTCTGGGGGAGTACGTTAAATTACCGGAAAACAGATCATCTGTATAAACTGCATTAAAAGATTTGCGGCAGTACGACGGAAGAATCGTTCGTGAGTAATTTTATTATTGTAATTTGTCAAATTGTGATTTTAACAATACTACTTAGTAAATGTTGATGTACATTTTTAGACGTGACAGAATTCATGAAAGTTCCATTTGTAGAAGTCGTGACCCCAGTAGTCCGTTTTATTACAGGAATGCTGACAGATGGTACCTACAAATTGCAGGTTTTCCTGAAAACCACGAAGGAGAAATTACCTGAACCTGTAATAGGCGTCAAAGTCAATATGATAGGAAAAATTAGTTTCTCTATAGTAGCACTGAACGTAGATAGCATAGACGAGATTGAATTTATGACGTCAGGTATCAGAATGCCTCTCACTGAAATTATTTCAGGATACCGGCTGATCTCTTGATCTATGTCATTATAATTAAGTTAATGTTTTATGTTAAGTTAATGTATGTTATGTTAAGTTAATGTAAGTTATCGTAAAGATATTTTGTTAATATAATCGCAATGTTCTTCGCTGGAAACCTTCGTTATGTATTCGCAATTGCTGAAGTTCGACTTAAAAAAAAATAAAAATGACAATTCACATTTTGCTAGTTTTCATTATAAATGTACCAGGGTTGTTATTTCGATAAAATAACGAAACAAATGGAAACATAATTCTAGAAAAATGTTTTGAAGTTTTTCGAATTTTTTTGAATTTTATTGATTTTTTTTATTATTTCACTTTTGTAATTAAACTTAATTAATTAATTTAATTTATTTTGCACATTGTTTTAATTTTTTAAACAAATATTTTAATCTTTTAAACATTTTTTTGAATTTTTTTAAGTAGTTTGGATTTTTTGGAACTTATTTTTGTTATTTTTTTGAATGTTTAAAAAATATTGTCTCTATTTCATTGAATTTTCTATAATTTTTGTTCGAATTTCTTTCAGTTTTTATTGTTTTTTGGATGCAAAATTTTTTTTTTGAATTTAGTTTGAGTTTTTAAAAATAATATTTTAAACTGTTATTTAATTAAAAAAAAAAATTTTTAGTTTGTTGCATTTTTTATATTTTTTTAAATTGTTAATAAATGTTTTTGAATTTTTTTGAATTTTTGTAAATATTATTTTATCTTATTTGAATTGACCTTCCTTTTCTTATTGTCACAGTAACAGTAATTTGTTCATCGATTAAGGCCAAGTCGAAAGTCTGCTGCAACGGAGTTAGGGACTTTCCTTATCAAAAAATCATTTGTTGATATTTTTT
>JABFPB010005887.1:0-12722 GCA_022817645.1 Ceratoteleas bidentatus
GACTACGCTCAATGTTGCTTAACTTCGGTGATCGGACGAGAACCGGTGCTTTCAACATGATATGAACGTTCACATTGTATCGCATTAGGTCACCGGTTCTTATTGCCTTATAGTCGTACGAGTCCAGTGGTGGGGGGTCACCTAACTGGTCGTCCCTTATCGTATGCTTCCATCCTGACACGAGGCTTACGATGATATTCTCTACACTATGTGTACATAATAGTGAGCAAAGATTACTTCTTTATACTAATTATAGCTCACGTACGTCAGTTTATTAATACGTATAAAAAAGAAAAAAACTAAATTATTGATTTTTCCATAGATAATTCCAGTCCAGTAATTAAAGTTATGTTGAATAAACAAAATGTAAACAAAATTCATTAAAATTCATTAAAATGCAAAAAAAAATGAAAAAAGTGGGAGTTACGCCACTGACGACAAAAAATCTGTCTCAATCATAAAAGTAATGTAATTGTTTCGAAGTGAAGAAACTTGCAATGAGCCGTTTGCGCAGATAATTTTCTTTTCTCATTTTTTTTCTTTTCATTTTCTTTTCGCATTTTAATTGCGCCATATTAGCTTGTAGAACGTTATAATGGACGATTTCTCAACTCTTCAACAAATTAGACAAGCAATTGAAATGCAAAATACGGGGATCTCGATGTATAAACGCAGATTACGTCTCGCAAATCAAACAGTGTTGCAACTCCCCTAGTAAAAACTGCCCGGGTCAATACCCGGGCAATTTCTACTAGGGTCTTCCCATTTTTTAGCATTAGAAATCGATAGTTTTTGTCGACCGTAATCGAGGCGGACTGAATAATTGGGTGGGAGAAAAAGGTAAACTTAATAAAGTAAGCGAAAAAATAATAAATTCTTACTCAAATTACCCGGGTACATCGCAAAAACTGAAACATTATTTGATGCACGAAGAAGCGGCTTCTTTTTAGTGATGTAAATGACAGTTTCACCTCTGACACCGTTTCGCGTTTGGGACATCAATAACCAATCGCAGCCGAACTAGGCCGAGCGACCAATTAAAGCTCTCGCCGAGCCAAGTTTTCGGTCCCAAATGTGTTCGGCAGTGAAAGTCGTTGTTCTGAATGCGAAATTTCGCCTATTTGTTGAGGTGGGCAGAAATTTGGGATAGGTTCGACAAATTTGATGTACGGTTATGTAATCGTTGAAGAAAATTTAAAAATAAAAAAAAATAATAAAACAGATATCAATCAACTTAAGAAATGGAGAGATTCATTTTAAGAGCACTTTTCTATGATTATTGCACCAAACGGTATTTTACATTAGGTTGATAAGTATTTAAATAAGGTATTTAAATAATATCGAATGATGTAATAAAAATGAACGGTTTTTGTTCAACTTAATTTTATTATTTTTTGTTCTTTTAAAACATATCAGTTTTTATCGTAGCATATCTAAATTACGTCAAATAGTAATAATGGCTCAATTTAGATCGATAAATTATATTTTATGAATCTGAGTAAAAAATTTATTTCGCATAATCACACATTGAGTTCACGTAACTAAAATTCACTTCGCATAACTATTTTTTATCAACTAAAACAATTTTATTGACATAATCCAACTTGTTTTCTCAGTAGCGTTTATTTCAATAGGGGATAGACCGTTTAGAAATGATTTCTTACTCAAAAACTCTAGTTTTTTTTATTATAGAACCATAGAACACTGCATACTTCGAAGGGCTCAGTTTCAACTCCGGCTGGGCAAAAAAAAAAAAATAAAATAAATAAAAAAATTTTGTTAATAAAAAAAATAAAAATTGTAGACATTTCAGGAAAATGTTTTTCGAGACATTACCCAACTTTTAGTTACAAAGAAAATCGAAAAAAGTTTATATTAAAAATGAATAAAAAAATTCATTCGCGATATTTTCTTGTTCGAATGACCTACAATAAAGTGCTTATTACCCCATTCCAAAATACCACTCCCCTCTGAGCTATGCGCGTTTGAAAGTAACCGTTTTTTCGCTCTGGAAAACTAGGCTACCCCCATAACAGGTGTCGAAACCGCGACGCACTGACAGGCGGACGCGCAAAAATTGGGAGAGCCGCAGACGCGAGCGCGATTACTTTCGCGAATTTATCTCGATCGCGCGACGTAAGAGCGCCGTCCCGTTTCCTGCGCGGAGACCGGTTGTCCGAACACACACGTGCGGCGTTCGATCACGTAGAAAGCTCGCGGTTGCGTAAGCTCGGCCTGCCGGACTCGCGTAAGGTGGTTTCCGACAAGAAAGAGAAAGACACTCGGCGCACTCTTAAGGACTGCCGAGAAACGTACACCGAGCCGCATTTTTGCCGCTTTTTGCGCAAATCGGCCTCGCACCGATCAATTGTCCGGGTCTCGCGATTTTCGCGCATTTTTTGTATTTTTTTGTTTTTGCGCACACTGTGCCGTTACGCCGAATTCATTAGGAGCGGCGTAATTGCCGATTACGCGCGACTTGTGCAACTTCCTTCCACACGTTTCTTCCTTGCGAATTATGAGTCGTTACGGGGTAACGAGGTGGATCTGGCAGTCGGAAGTCGGACGGGTTGGAAAATCTTTTTTCGTAACACAGAGACCGAGTTTCGCGGGGAAGAGGTTGATGAAGAGGAACGGCCCTCGCGGATGAAAATGTATAACAATTTGTATCTGCATTTTATATTATTTTATAAAATATATAAAAGCAGCAATATGGACTATATACTGTTTATATGTGGTTTATATTTTTCATTATATAAACTTATAAAATATAAAATAACATATAGATTTATTATAAATATATATAAAAACGCGGAAATATGGAGTATATTTTAGTTTATAATTTAAAGTTTATATTTTCGTCCGTGGGGAGGGGGGTGACGACTGAGAGGAAAGTAGGGGAAATCAGGGGAAATGATTTTTGTTTCGAAGAAAACAATTGTGGAAAATTGGATCTTTTATGTTGCTTTTTCCTTTATTTGAAGGGATTGCAGTTGAATTGAAATGTTCATATTGCAATTTGGTATTCATTTTGTGTAATTGGACAGAATTTAATTTTGAGTTTGATATAAAGAAATGTTATATTTACAGGAAAATATTAAATGCATGAAACCTACTGAATTCACGAAAGTAGTAAAATCAATAAAACTAACAGGATTAATGAAATCAAAGCTTAGTAAATAATATTAATGAAAAAAATCAGTAAATGTAACTAATGCTAGCAAAATAATAAAATTGATAAATCTAAGAAAATTAACCGATCTAATTATTATAGTTTAATATAGTCTTATTATATACCGATCGAATTATAAAAAATAATAAAATATTAATAAAACTTCTCAAATTAGCGAAACTAACAAAATCAGCAAAACTGACGAAATCGATGAAACGGACTAAATCAATGAAACTAGCACAGTTAAAAAATCCATTAGAAATTATTAGATACATACAGTCAAGTTTCAAAATTCGTATATAGACCGTTAGAGAGTAATTTGTTTTATTAGTTACATTTTCATATCAACAGTGATAAAAGAATATTAGTGTTCAAAAATCCTATTACATACTCGATTACTTCACTGTGAAAAATCGCAAAGATACCTGCAACATATAAAATTATTAAATTTGTCCATGGTCATTTCAACAATTATTCTTGCCAACATGTTTAGACCATATTATCACGTTATGTCATTGATTAAAATCAATCTGTTTTGAATGCAACAAAAAATACAGAAAAAATATTTTTTACTGAGGTTTAGGTATAAGCTACTTTATAATTAAAATTGTTTGTAAAAATATCTGCTGTGAAGGAATACATTTCTCTATGAAACACAAAATATGAAAATGATTCAAACAATCCGCTAGTTTTCGATAGAAAAAAGCTTAGATGAAACAATTACAAATTACAAAAAAAATTACAAAAGTAAATTATTGTTCTTAACCAACTTAACAATGTTTCAGCCGTAAAAATTGTATATGATATATAACCTACGGTTAAACTTCAGATAATAAAATATCGAAACTGCGAACAATTTCACTCTTCGAATTTTCAATTATTCAAATAATTGTGTTATTATTAATTATTAATTATTAAAAATAGAGCAAATCAAATAGTTAATAACCTTGAATATCTTTAATTTTTTATTTTTTTGTACTTTTTTTGATTTTTCTAGTACATGGAAACAAATGTTTCATTCGTAGAAATACAGTAATTTGATATACTTTATTTTTATTTTTGTATTTTTTTATTTATAATAATAATTTCTAATTTTTTAATTTGTAATAAATTAATTTTTAATAAAAATAAATAATAATAATTAATAACGATTGTTTAAAACAATCTTTAAATCTATCAACATTTTGTCTCGACATTTGATAGGTCTGCTTTAGTACAATTTGGAATCTTTCAAAAAGGTTTCTTTGCAACAGTTTTGCAATCCAAATTTATTTAAAAACAGATCGTACCGGAACCTCCTTAAAAATTATCCAATCTTTAATTCTGACATGTTCACTTTCCGACGCGAAATAACGTTCCTTCGCTCTTCCACTCACATTTGATGAATTTCGATGTCAATCGCGTGAATTAGTATTTCGGATGGGTGCGTTCGCACTTGCTCGCATTGTGCCTGTCGCGCGCAAACTTTTCCGCCACTTTACCCTTCAAGTTGAATATCCGTCCGCGCGAATCTGTTACGGAAATTGACGAATTTCGAAATCGCCTGCATCGACTCTGACAAGTTATTATCCGGATGTCGGCTTTTTCGATTGTCTCGCCGCCGACGCGCAAATGCGCCGCGACTTTGATACCTTTATAACCCATCAACGGCAATTTGCTAGTGGTGTCCCAGTTACACGAGGCAGCCATTATTTTTGTATACACTCGTAGTAAAAAGTTATCTGATGGGATAAAGTTCGGGCTTAGTATTGATCTATCGCAAACTGCCGAGAAAAACTGTTCGGGGACAAAGTTCGATATTAATAAATGAATGAACTCTGCCAATTGCGGAGATTGATTTTTAATTACCTAAATTTACAGACTTTTTCAAATTAATTGAGCAAATTTTGTAAAACGCATTTTTAAAAAATAAAAAAAAATTTTTTATGATTTAATGTGAAGTTGGATTTGCAAATGTTTGTATTTTTTGTTCCTTTAATTGTTACAAGTGTAAAATTATTTTATGTCGATTTTTAATAATATTTTATTATTGTTTTTATGTGGGTTAATATTTGTTAGAAACATTCATGTTTATGGTTAGTGTTTAGCGAATTTGGTTTTGGAAAATTTCACGGTTTTCTTTTGGTAGCTGAGATTTTTTGGTTATAACTGAAGTTTTTACATTTTCATACGAACTCTGTTAATTTATAGTCACTCGTTCTCATCGCTTTCTAATTTTGTCTCGGAACCGTTCTTTTTACCTTGCAACTAATTGGACCAATTAATTACGCGTTTTCGCGACTTTTCACGCAAATATCGCAGTTTATCAATTTGTTTTTGCCTTGGCAGCTATTAGGCGCCGCTAAATACGGAGATACTGATTAATTGATACGGATGTCTCCTTCAGTCCCTTGAGGAATTGGAAAGTCGCAAAAAATGTGACAAAAAGTGGGAAAACGTGGAAGATAAGAGTCCGAATTTTTAGAAATCTTTAAAATTTCAAATCTCCCCATTACATTTTTTTATTTTTAATTTATGTAATTTCGCATATTTCCATCATCTTTTCAAATAAAAATGTAAAATTTTCAAAATAGTAACACATTTTCGGTCTTTTTCATTTATCTCCTATCAGTTCAAAAAAACTTTAAATTTTCCAAAAATAGAAATCTGAGTTTTTTTAATTTTAAAAATAAAAAATTTTATTTCTTGAAAATTATTTTAAAATTGCATCTTTTAATTTCTTGAAAAGACATTTTAATTTCATCGAACAAAATGTCTTTGACGCTTTTTACTGCCCAATAAACGAGTGGCGCGTCACCTGAACCGCGTCAATACGAAGTCCCTTCACGAGCGAGAGACTTTTCGATTGAAACGCTTGATCTATGATTCGGATCGTGGCGTCGCGGTTGCGTTAACATTGACCGGACTCGGAAGAAAAACGTACGTTTGCCGGAATGAGAGCGGCCTTTTAACCGCGCCCCGACGTACGTGATTTTTTTGCCAAAGGAATTCACGAGTCATCGACATCGAAAGTGAATTTATCAGCGAACCGGACGATCGATTCGCGGACGCTCTAGCCCGGACATTTACGTAACCGAAAAACACGCGCGCCGTCTCGGCCCGGGCAAACAAATTTCGGCCGATCGCGGCTTTGTTCCTCGCTTTTTGCGGCCTTTGCGCGGGGTTCGGTAATCCGCTTGGTTCCGGAGCACAAGCAGATTTCGATGGGGAAGAAATGGAACTCTAACTTTATTCTTCTGACGTCCCTTCCCCCACCCTCTTCCAGTCTCTCGCCATTTTTCAGACGCTCGTTTTAGCAGAGAAACTCAGGACATCAATTTTCGGCATTCAAAGGATTTGGCGACAAATGGTTGGAAAAATGGGCTCAATCAAATGGATCTCATAAATTAGGCCACGGAAAGTCTATGAGTGACCATCGCGAAGATGTTTGAAAGAGAAAATGGAAATAAATATATGTTGCATGATATGTTTGTGAATTTATTATCCCTTCCTTGAGGTTTAAGGTATTTCTCCCGTAAAGTCAAATCAAAGAGAATTCAATGAAATTTCGAAATTAGGTTGGTTTTTTGCTAATATTTAATTCGCCGCAGTTTAGGGCAAATTCACTTCCTAGTTGCAGAGATATTTAACCAAAGTTTTACAAATTAACATTAGCAATTAAGTTATTTCTAATTAACATTAGAAACAACTAGAACCAGAACAAAGAGATTTTGATAAAAAATTAACCATATACAGATATTAATGTAACACATAGTCACGTGAAAGAAAATAGACGATTTATTATCAACTTTCTGAGTAATTAATGAATTTGCTGAAAAATGATATATATAGATATACAATCTCTACGTTTTGATGAACATCTCTATACAATCTCCACGTTTTGATGAACAAAAGTTTTAATTATTTTTTAAGAATAGCAGTCAGAAAACGTATTTCTAGTGTGTAAAAAAGACTTTTCATAATAAAATTGCTTAAAAAAATAATTTTATTCAAATAAAATACACATATTTTACTTGTCACCCTAATTACACAGCCCTTCATGGGAGAAATAGGATATGAATGGTATATGTATTAAATTAGGATATGTACAATTTAATACTTACAATTATATCGAGCGTCAACACAGAAATATGCAAATTCAAACAATAATTAAAAACGGTGAAAACAATCAGTTGGTAGTTATGAATTGGAGAGAAGAATACTAAAAAACGATTACACGGTAAACGAATATAATTGAAAACAGCGCTTGTAAAATCAAAAACTGAAAATATTGTGGAAGGGAATATAGTACTGTAAAGAATAAGTAATCGTTAAAATAGATATTACTTAAATTAAGAAACTGAAAATCGAATAGATAAAATTCGTGCTCAGATAAGACGGATATATAATGTATGAGGGCGAAAACATTTAATACCATAAACATAAATACAAGTGAACTGTTTGAAACTTTTTACTGAACGTCGTGCAAGTCTGGACAGTGAGTGATGAACTATTCGTTAATTTTTCCTGTTTTTTTTTCTTCGTATATATATATATATATATATACCAGCTGCAAACTCTAAACATAGGTAATCCAATTCCACTACATTCCAAAATCGTAAACAAGAAAAAAATAGATTCCTAATTGTAGAATCCGCATGTCTAGAAAACGTTTCTGCGAAGAGCGTCTTCGAAATTGAATCTGCGAACGGGAATTGCCTCGCGAATGGCGAAATAAGTCGGCGAAATGAGTCGTCATAGTACCTGGCCGTACTGTCAACGAGTCAAATTACAAAACAAGCGACTTTCATCGCGAAAGCGTGAACGCGCGTCTCTTTTTAAAGACAAAAGCAGGAAGAAAAAGGGAGCGCCCTGAAAAAAATAATTTAGCGCGAGTCGCTGCCAGGAATGTTCAACCGCTCGCAGATAAACCGAAGAGGTGTTATGAAGTAACCGCCGTCCTTTAGCAGTCGCATTACAAAGTTCCCGCTAAGCTTCCTGTAGTCTGCATTTCTTTCCCCGAAGCCGCGCCAAGTTACGTCACTCGCTGGAGACGGAACTTGCCGGCGAATACTTTCAGCCCATGTCGACGACAAGTCGCGGGGTGCCGATTAATAATTTCGCCCAGTTAATGGACAATTAGTACGCGGGGCCGCGGAAAGACAAGGGAAAGTTTAATTAAGTCGAATAACTGGCGGTAACTTTTGGCGGATTATTTAATCGGGAGGCAGTTTAGAACGAGGAATGTAGTAATCACCTGGGAAAATAGTGTAATCGTTAGTTGTAAGCAATTAATGTAATGGTTAGTGTAACGGATGGAATAAGTCTGTTTGCCATAACATTCCAGCTCTTTTAGAAATTTGTTTGCCAGCAAGATTTACTATTCGTACAGGTTCCTATTTGTCAGGATAAGAATGTTATAATAATATATGTTTTAATTTCTCACAAAAAAGTAATTCTGGTTCTGGTAAGTCAATTGAAGGATTTTCAAAAGTTAAGGAAAACTTTAACTTTTCGTCAGATCTGAGTTATAGGGGCAAAATACAATTTTTTAATATTTAATTTATAAATATTTATATTATTTTTTATTTTACATTTTTTAGTACATTTTTGTTGGAAATTGGCTTAAACTTCGACTGTATAATATTTTGAGTCGTAGAGAATTTTAAAATCAGCGACAATAATTGTTTTCGAAATTTGAACCAAATTTTTATAAGGGACCTTATTAAAAAAAGTGAAGAAATTTTGATTGTTTCAAATAGACATTTTTTTAGTACAATTGTAATCTAACAAAAAATAATTTGTATTTATTAACTAAATTGGTGACAACTGTCAACGCAACTGAAAGTTGAATCTTCAATAAGAAATAAAGTCGTATTTTTTTATATAATTTATAGAATACTTTACATTTTGCGCGTCGAAACACGACACTTTCATAAACTTCAAATCAGTATTTCGTACGGTTGATTGAATGCTGATTGAATTATTAACTTTCTGACAGATGAGTCATTCAATGTATCAATTGACTTCTGAAATAACAGTTCACAGATTATACTGTGTTTTTACGTTCAAATTCTGTAGAATTCAACTATACATAACTCTAATGTAATTGAAATATAATAGAAACATATAGTTATATTTTATTTTAATATAAAAAAATTAAAACGTCAGTCTCAATATACAAAATAAAAATCACAGTCTTTGAGAAGCAATACTAAATTATTCAATACAATTTATTGCAATGTTTACATGTATGCAAATTAATCTTCTCTTGACCCACAAAGAAAAATGATGGATAGATGTTTTTACACTTTGTTTATAAAAAACTTTCAAAAATTATAACTATAAGAAAAAAATGGTAAAAATAAAACAATTTACTGAAAACTGTTGCATTTATTGTAAATTAAATAAAAACACAATTTAAAGCATATTGACATTCTTACATATGAAGTTGTGGTGATGTTGCACAGTATTGCAAATTTTAGTAGACAGAGATGCTAAAAAGTTACGAGTGATCATTGTAGATCAAATAGCACAGATAAAACGAATCACGCGTTGCCTGCCTTGAAGTTTTCAGATGAAAAAGTGTTACGTAAAGTTCCGAAAACGTGAGGTCAAGTACTTTGCTAGATGATGATCCTTCAAGAAACGATATTTCAAGTAATTTCAACAGTTTTTGTCCATTCGACAACTGCTTAGTATCAACGTTATTTTCAATAAATTATAACTTGTCGAAAAAGTGAATTGCCTAATTGCCGAGATGGCAGATGCTAATTTAATAGTTTCCTCCGTCGCGCGGTTTTATTTCGCGGACGTTTATTTTCAAATTTTCCCGTCAATTGGACATTCAGTGCAACGTTATACGAAAATAACAGCTTCGTTTACAAAATTGTCATTTTTCGCAATGAGAGATTTTTCTCGTATCGTAACTGGGTAGAATAATAGCCGAGACGAAATTGCAACAGTTCATAAGTATCGGCATTTTGCTGGACGGCACATGTGAATTTCCCTTTTTCTCAATTTCCGCTTGTTTTCCTGCAATGCACTCTTTCCGAGATCATCCGACTTTCTTATTTTTCGTTCCTTTTTTCGATTGAAATCGAGTGGACATTAAACCAATGTGTCCAATATGTCTAAAGGTTGTTTTATGTTTCAATATATTCTGTCGAAGTTTTATACGTCAAAGAAGTTGAAGAATGTGGTCTTAAATATAATAAAAATTTTACTACTTTCTATTTTTTAAGAAAAAAAAAAACAATATAATAATAAATTGTAAAAGAAAAGTTTGTTTGCCTTTTATTATTATATTGTATATTATAAATTATATTCTATTATATTTTGCATTTTGTTAAACAGTCTTTTGCTTTCTCTACTTAAGTACTTCACAGTAAAACACCTCTTATAGAAATCAAATGTCTGCAAATCTCTGAAAATCTCTTAATCCACCATAAAAGTGGTTTCTGTAAACTATTCACTATTCTTTTATAAAAATTATTTTAAACAAATATTTAAACAATCACTTCCAATATAAAACAAACAATACTTTTTCCTCCTTTCCCAACTCAATGACAGACAACTAAGTTCTAGGACTTTAAATTAAAAAATTGAAACAAATTGTACGAACCTTCAAATATTAATCGCAATTTTAAGTCAATCCGTAAAAAATTTCTTTCTTATTTCTGACCAAATTTTACCAGATAATTAGTTTCTGACAAATGTCCAAAGAAAACAAACTATCATTCATCCGTCGCCAATAAAAGCTCTGAATGAAGCGCTTCGAGTGATCGGACCAAAAAATTTCGCAAAACCAACAAGTCGTCACTCGGGCCGTTTGTTCCGGCGACTCATAGTGGGGCCCCGTGCTTCTTGCGAGGCTCAAGAAGGAAATGTGCATCGCAGGAGAAAGGGGTCCCGTATGGCTGAATGCAACCGCGTGTCGATCCGCTTCATTCAGTGCGCGATAGTTAGCCTCGCGTGTGCGGCTACCGTTTTGCTAAAACCGCGCGCTGCGATCCGCATGTCTCGGTACCAGTTTCGTCAGTTTTTCAATGTGATTTCGCCGACTGACTGCACATTTTCCCCCGAAAATCCGCAAACAGTAATCAAAAATTTTTCGCCGATTCTGCGATAAAAGGCCGATTTTCGAAGTGATTTTGGGAGTTGAGAAGAGAGGAGGCAAATCGTTATAACAATTTTAAACAATCTTTTTGAGTTTCGGAGACAGTGAATGTGGATTTTGTTTCGATTTTTCGACCATTTTAAAATTGTGAAAATGCGAACGCGTTGCGTTGAAGTGTAAGGTCCGAAGACAAGTGCAATTTCGTCGACAAAACATATTGTCGGAGTCAATCAGGCGCCAATTAACGCAACAATAATTCGCCATTAACGAACGGGAAAATTGCCCTTTGCGCTCCATTAATGGCCAAATGGCTTTCCTGCGGCAAGTCTATCTCGAGTGAAGTGCTTCGGGAAAAATCGAAAAGAAAAAAACTTTTCGAGTGGAAACGTTTAGCACATTGTATCTAGTCAAAGAGTGATTAAAACAGTGACTCTTCAATCAAAAACATTCCTTAGCTACTCTCAATTAAACGATTAAGTTCTCAGGTCGTATCATCAAATCCTCAAATCTTCTTTTAAATCTTTAAATCTTCAAATTTTACACTCTCAATTCAGACTTCGAAAAATAGCTGACTTCGAAAAAATCTTCATTTCCGGACTCCTCTCTTCTCAAAACCAATTCTCATTTCCACCAGATTCGCCGCTGGGGGGAAATTAGGCCGAGAAATGAACGTCGCGTGGCGTTTGGCGAAAAATGATTTCTAAAGTCGCCTGAGACCAATGCGTCCTTCTAAATAAGAAAGCCGAACTCCTCTCCTGCCAGAATGATCCGCTGATCTCGAAAACACCTCCGGAATCCTCAAAAAACAATGCACTCGAAATAGGAAAAACAGTCACCTTCAGGAAAGATCCCTTCAAGTTCCAACACCCAAAATTCGCGAGCCCAAAATGCGGCGACTCCAAATTCTGGCGCTCCTCGCGCTTTTGGGTCTGACTCTGGGTCTATCGAATGAGACGAACATCCTGAAAATCGGGCGACCGGTGAGACCCGGGCCTTCGAATTCGAGTTTGGGCACTTCTTCGGGTCAGATGGCGCGAAGCAGGCGGAAGAACTCGGCGATCGCGTTTAGCAAGAACAACCCGGAACAGGACTGGAAGAAGTACCTGCAGCTGGTGGAGAGTGAGGAGCACGATGAGTCGCGGGAACTCGACCTGGATTTCATGAAGGACGAGATTCAGAGGACGGCGAATAGCATCCAGTGGCTGTCGGATCTGTATGACCCGCTGAGTTGGGCTAAAGTGCCGGGAAACTTGCGCGAGCGATGTCGCGGAGAAATGGAACGGTTCCTGGGAGCTTTGAGGAACGGAGAGCCTTGGGCGGCGAAAAGTGAGTTTGCATTAGGCTCCCATTAGTCGCCCTAATAGACACGAAACATGGAATCCACGTGGAATATACGTGGATGAACATTCGAACGAGGATTCAACGTAGATTCGGCGTCGAATCCACGAGATT
>JABFPB010005888.1:0-12722 GCA_022817645.1 Ceratoteleas bidentatus
ATCTCCGTTGAATCCTCGTTCGAATATTCATCCACGTATATTCCACGTGGATTCCATGTTTCATGTCTATTAGGGTTACATCTAATTCAAAATTGAATTGAACCGTATTGCACCAATCCCATCGCAGGATTGTGACCTTTAAACCCGCCTCCATAACCCCGGAATAAAATCCTAAAATAAATACGACCGTTTAATAAGCAATTCAGTATTCATAACCCTCCCAAAGGAATTCTTCGCGCACTATTTTATCGCCAAACTTTTTACGACAGATTGCGTCCCCGGATCACACTAAGCCCAATTTTACGCTTAGACACGAAAAGCTCGCGACCTTTGACGCAAAACGCGATTCGCATAATCTTCTTTATCGCCCCCCCCCGTTCCCCTCCTCGCCTCTCCAGACGCCTTTAACAATCATCAAAACGAGCCTGCAAACTCCAAAAAAGCGTCACCCATGTTTCAAGCGCTGTTTGCCCTGTTAGCAAATTTAATTTCGATCCCGAACTCTGTCAAGTAACGGCTTATTTACTCGAAACCGTCTCCCCTTTGGCGACAAATAAAGCAATCGATTGATTTGGCGCTTCACCTCGCGAAAAGTGGCGAAACAAGCGACGGAATTCCGGCGAATATACATTTTGACAGACGAAGCTGATGGGTTTTGATTAGCGGAAGGTATACTTGAAAAAAGTGTTTTGAAAAATTACCATTCATATTAGTAAGTGTCCTGCAACATGTTTTGAAAATACAAACACAAAAAGAAAAATGGAAACATTTTGGAAATATCTTGGAAACTTGAACACTTGAAGAAGTACTTAAAAGTACTTTAAAGTATCTGGAAAATACAATATCAGTCCGATTTTTAAGAAATTGTATCTAATTGTAAAGTAGTTTAAAGTACTTTAATAATTGTAAAGTACTTTAAGTACTTTATTAATTGTAAAGTACTTTAAAGATCGTTATAACTTGTAAAGAACTTTACAGTACTTTAAAATACTTTATAATTACGAATACAAAAAAAATGAAAACATTTTGAAAATATCTTGAAAACTTAAACTTACTTTTAAGTAATTTAAGTACTTTTAAGTAAATTAAGCAGTTTTTCAAGTTTCTCAAAAATACTTGTAAGTAGTATTAAGTCATTTAAAGTATTTTCAAGTTTTCAAGATTCTTAAAAGAACTTACAACTTATACTTTTAGAACTTACAACTTACTACAACTACTTTTAAGTACGATTAAGTAGTACGATTAAAGTACTATTAAGTAGATTGAAGTACTTTTAAGTAGTTTAAAGTACTTTTAAGTAGTTTAAAGTAATTTAAGTACTTTAAAGTAATTTAAAGTATTTTCAAATTTTCAATTTTCTAAGACTTTAAAGTACTTTTAAGTAAATTAAGTAGTTTTTCAAGTTTCTCAAAAATACTTGTAAGTACTATTAAGTCATTTAAAGTATTTTCAAGTAGAAAGTACATTTAAATATCGGCTGGCTTTTCTCTCAGTGTACCGACCCTGGCTAACCAACTTAACGATAATTAATTAGGTAAGCTAGCTCCGCTTAAACACGCCGAGAGCCCGCGTAATTCAGTCCGAACGGTCCGGCCGAGGCTTCTGCCACTTGCTTTTATTCGCGCACCATTCAAATTATGACACGCTTCGGACGTCAAAGAAATGACATTGCGCATTTTGCTGCCCCGAAATCCCGTTTGCGTTCGTCGAAATCAAGCTCTTTCAATCCCGCCACCCGATTTTGCTTTATTTCATTTTGTTTCGCCCGTCGTTGCATTAACGCCGCGCGACTTAACTCGAGTTAGAGTGACTCAATCCGCAGACGGAGTGAAAAGAATTTGAAATGTCTTTGAAAAAAAGAGCCAACATAGAAAAGGTTTTTGTTAAAACAATTTGTTTGAAACATATTTTTGTCCTTTTTGGGAGACGAAAAACGTCTGCGAAATATGCACATAAATGTGCCACATATTCCACATGTATGTGCCATATATGCCGTATTTATTTTCCACATATGCTACATATGCCACATATACTTTCCACATGTGCTACATATATTTTCCTTATATGCTACATATATGTGCCACATATGCCACATACGCCACATAAGCCACATATGCTACAAACGTGTGCCACATATGTCACATATATGTGCCACATGTGCCACATAAGCCACATATGCTACATATATGTGCCACATATGCCACATATATGTGCCACATGTGCCACATATGCCACATATATGTACCACATGTGCCCCATATATGTACCACATGTGCCACATAACCACATATATGTACCACATGTGCCACATGAGCCACATAACCACATATATGTGCCACATGTGCCACATAACCACATATATGTGCCACATGTGCCACATATGCCACATATATGTGCCACATATGCCACATTTGCCACATATATGTGCCACATATGCCATAAGCATGTATATGGGATGTTTATTACTGTTAACACATGTTAATTCTTCAATTCAGTCAAATTTAAAACTTTTCAGACATCAACCAGTCTCTGTACAGTCATTTCTCGACAAGTTCCCTCTTCTTGCGATTCCCTTTTTTGCAAACACGTGCCACTTTTTCACCAACATAATCGCGCGAGCGCATTTTCTTTCGCCTTATGAATTATTAATCGCGCGCGTTTACGGCGAAAAGTCGCGGCGCGTTTAATCATTGTTGTTGGAAATTGTTGCTGTTCGCAGTCGGGTGCGTTAAACCGTCTTCGTTATGTCCGCAGGGAAATATCTGGCAGCAGCTTCTATCCTTCCACTTCATACTGGAGCTCGTCAACACGATCCCGTTTACGATCACGGTGAGTAACTTCGGCGCTGCGGCGAAAAATCGCAACAGTCCGGGCCGCAAAGTCAAACGAAAAGAAGTCGTCGGATCTCGCATGTTTTGCATCGCTGAATAGTCATGAGCGCGTTGTAAGTGAAATTCCTTTCAATCGACACGGTGGTTTCGATTGAAACTTTTTTCGCGCGACGTTGGGGGCAGACAGAGAGGAAATTAATTCCGGCCGGCAAAGGCGTTGTTCGTTAAGTGTGCGCGCGAAAAATGTTCATTTTCGAGCGGCAAGAATTTGGATTGAAACATTAAGTTACTTTGAAGTGAAGTGATTAGCATGCGGGGTCTTACGCGAGTTTTTGAACAAAAACGGTTCGAGTTGAAAGTTAATTGCTGAAAAGTAAGGGTTTTTTATTTTTAGCTGGGAAGGGATAAATTGGAAAACTGTGTAAGTGAGGTAAAGTAATGTGATGTATTTCTTTTATTAAAGGAATCGTTTTTTAATTTGTTTTGTTTTTGGGTTTTGTAAAGAAATATAAGTATAAAAAGATTTTGGAATTAATCTGTAGAAAATGTCTTTTTGAGGTTATTAGCAAATAAGAATTAACAATAAATTTAAATATAGAGTAATTATAAAAAAAATTAATGACAAAAATAAATAAGAGTAATATGATATTTAAAAAAATAGAAAATTTTATACCTAAACAGGCTGTGTTTCAATTTTAAGGTGTTTCTCTCGTGAAGTGATGTATAATTAGGGTGCCAAGTACAATTTGTGTATTTTATTGAAATTAAAATATTTTTTAAAGCAATTTTGTTATGAAAGGTCTTTTTTCGTTAGAAATACGTTTTCCGAATGCTATTTTTTAAAAGTAATTAAAACTTTTTTATTGCATGTTCATCAAAATGTAGAGATTGTATATCTATATATATAATTTTTCAGCAAATTCGCAAATTACTCAGAAACTAGATAGTAAATGGTCTTTTTCTTTCACGTGACTAACCTAATTTCGAAATATCAATGAATTCTCTTCAATTTGATTTTACGGGAGAAATACCTTAAAATACAAATAACTTCTATGGTTGAGTTCAAGAATGTCAGAAAAGCTAAATTTGGAGTTAGTGTTTTTTAACGAAAAGTTGTTATAAACGTAAACCGTTTTTTCTTCGCGAAATATATTTTTTGTTGTGTAAGTTTTTAATTGGATTCGGGTAATGAAGACGAGTGATGAGAACAAATTGGGTGTATGGCAGTTTTTCGTTTTTTTTTTTACTTTTTTTCGAATGAAGTATGCTTTGTTAGGCATTTGTTGTCTCCGCTTAGTTTTACGCAACGAAAACTGTATGAAGCCCTTTTGAAAACGTAAAAGTTGTATAAAATGGCGAGTTGTTTTTATACGAGCAATGTAAAGTTGGCACACCACGATTCCCTACAAAAAAGACCTAATTAACGTCGAAACTGTTACACAGCGAGTGTTTTGCGAATTGATTTTCTCAGCCAAGGAGATGAAAAAAGTCCAGTACTTTTCCAGAAAAAAATTGTTATAAATATTAGTTTTTCAAACAGCATTTGTATGATTTGTATGAAATATCGTGACTTCATGGGGAATTTATAAAAAAAATGAAAAATTGTTAATTTCAATTCGAAACGTGCGAATAACATTTTTTTCTTAAATATCGTTTCTATTCATAATAAAATTGTTTTCGTTTAAAACAATTTTCCAATTACCTCACACAAACTTTTTCGGGCAAAACAGAATTTTTTTTCGAGACCCAACAGGGATGCATACGGGATCATCGCGTGTTCTGATTGGTTAAAGCAATCAAAACATGGTGCTGATTTATAAAGAACCATAAATTTCAGAAAAATGGAATTCTTGATTCAGGTGAATTATTTTTCAAGATTATAGACACGAACTAACTCGACAATGAAAAATTGATGAAAACGCTTGCTCTGCTTAGACAAATTAGAAAGCAGCACGCAAAATTGGAAAAAGAACCCGGTTTGGAAAGTCGACGAAAAAACAGATAAATTGAAAGTTTTTCAAACTCAAACTTTATTATCATAAATTAACAAAAACACATTTTTATTTATAAAAAAATAAAAAATTAAATTACGTAAAACATTTTTAAAAAACATGAAATTCGAGATTTCACCGAAACATTTTTTTATCCGCACTTTTTCCCCTGTATTGACAAATTTCGTAACTTGCAACTCTGTCACTCAATTTGACATTCGTCAATCTGGCTGTGCTTAGCCATCTGTTAACGCTCGTAACATCTTCGATACATATAAATAGCTTGCGATGTTGCCAAATATATTCCTCCTTTGTTCTTCTACATGCAAACTCATGAGAGCCACTCCTTAATAGAGAGCATCGATTTTATCTTATTTCAATTAACTTCTCCTCTGCAACAAATAAAATAGCTAAAATATTAAAGGTTCGATTATTTTCTAGGGAGCTCATTAAATTAGCTTGAGCTTATTTAATTACATTTAAATATTCTTAAAAGTAATGTTATTACACCATTTAATATTATTTATATAATTAAGTCCATTTAACCTCTTTTTAAACATAAATTCTAATAATTTAAAAAATCTTGATATCCTCTCAGCAGATTTTGAATATAGTTTTCAATTCTCAGTTATAATAAGATGGTTGCAATTAATTTTTTTTTATCTCAAAATATAACGAATTGTGCCAGAACCTCCTTAGCACTATTTAATACACCTCCTAACTTATTTGTAAACCTAATTATTTATCCCTAATATTTCGAAAAGTTTCGAAGACGTGCGTGACAAATGACCTGATTGCTGTGAAAGGGTTAATAAGTCTGAGTAAGATAAAAACCCGTCGAAAAGTTTTCAAATTAATAACCAGGCAAAAGTTTGATCAGTTGTTGTCCAGCCCAGATTGTGAGCTAAGACTGATATAGTGTTATAATGAGGGAGACACATAAAAGGGTAATGTCATGAAAGTTGCTGTAATTGGCACATTTCATTAACGAGGTTCGTGTTTGCGAAATTTTCGATTCATTTACACGATTCGTTCGACTATTTTTACATTTGCGTTAAAAACTTTCGAAACGTAGCAATATTAATTTTTCCAGCCGGCGTTGTGGTACTGCAAGTGAAACAGTTAATTACTAATCCCCATACAAAATTATTTAAACTAAACCGTATTCATACGAATGCAACATTACGAACTCACTCTCGGCGATCTAAATAAACCAGTAAACTGTGAATGCTCTCGCAGCTAAATCGGCACTTTTGGGAGCTGCTGTTAATCGAGCCATATGAATTTCATTCGCACGCAACTAATTAGCTAAGTATCATTATTCTAAACATAAATTAAAATAAAACAAAAATTAAATATGTGGGTGCATTGGTAATTGGATAATTGTAATGCAGTAATTATATTTTTATTTATATTAATTATATTAATATGGGACGCGTTTTATATAAAGATTTATATCACGTGATCCCACCCTAATATAAATCTTTTTTTTTAATTAGTCTACTTTCTTCAAATTGTTTCATACTGCTTTTCAAGATGCACAATTTTTTTAATTTATTCATTACTGTCCCAATTAAAAAAAATTGTAAAGATATTCACACATCTTAAACCTCTTTTCAACATTTTTTCCTTGACCTATATACTAGCAAAACTAATAAAACTAACAAAACTAGCAAAACTAGCAAAACTGACAAAACTAGCAAAACTAACAAAACTAACAAAACTAGCAAAACTCTTTTCAAAAATTTTTCCTTGTCTTATATTGTTTCTAACTCTAATACATGTCATTTAAAATATTTTTTTCCAGTTATTTATAAAAAAAAATGTTGAACCAGCAAAATTAACAAAACTAGCAAAACTAACAAAACTAACAAAACTAACAAAACTAACAAATTTAGCAAAACTAACAAAACTAACAAAACTAGCAAAACTCTTTTCAAAAATTTGTCCTTGTCTTATATTGTTTCTAACTCTATTACATGTCATTTAAAATATTTTTTCCAATTATTTATAAAAAATGTTGAACCAGCAAAACTAACAAAACTAGAAAAACTCTTTTCAAAAATTTGTCCTTGTCTTATATTGTTTCTAACTATATTACATGTCATTTAAAATATTTTTTCCAATTATTTATAAAAAATGTTGAACCAGCAAAACTAACAAAACTAGCAAAACTAACAAAACTAACAAAACTAACAAAACTAACAAAACTAACAAAACTAACAAAACTCTTTTCAAAAATATTTCCATGTCTTATATTGTTTCTGACTCTAATACATGTCATTTAAAATATTTTTTTCCAGTTATTTATAAAAAAATCTTGAACCAGCAAAACTAACAAAACTAACAAAACTAACAAAATTAACAAAACTCTTTTCAAAAATGTTTCCTTGTCTTATATTGTTTCTAACTCTAATACATGTCATTTAAAATATTTTTTTCCACTTATTTATAAAAAAATGTTGAACCGGAGACTGTTGGGTTCATTTGCCACTGCAGATACATTTTTAATCGCTGATTTGCACGTAAATTGCAATATATGCGTTGCCTTCAGGCCGCGAACAATAACAGTTGCTCGCACAGTGGGAATAACACGAGTGCATTTCCGCGGATTTTTCATGCCTTTCATTTGCGCATTTGCGCGGACAAACGGCCGGCGCAAAAACGCGACCAAGGACAAACAAAAATCAAACGCACAACGCGATGATTAACGCGCATTATCGAGAGCGCATTTAGCGAGTTCGCGCGGCGTGCGAAGTCGGGATAACGTAATTGTATAAATAACAAACATATCGCTCGTAGAGGGTTTTACGCAATTTCAATAATTATCAAGAATCGTCAACGACTGAGTAATTTTCCTGAAAAGAAAGAGGAAATTGGACATTATGCCAAGAGGCAAAGTGTCTCATTAAAAAAATTGGCGGTCAAAAGAGAATACCTAAAATTGCTAAAAAACGAATTGCTTTAAACTTACGAATTAAAATTTAATATGTAGCAAAATGCACCACATATTTATTTTTAGAAAAATCATAAACTATATTTTACTACCCCATATAGTATATCTAAATTGAAAAGTAAATCTTGAAAATGAAGGACATTATATTTATACAGTAAATTAAGTTAAAATACAGTAATATTTTCAAGTTCGCGATATTTAAGTATTGTTTTTGTCATGGTATTTATAGCAAATGTTGATTGACCACTTTTCTCTTTGTATGGGGAAACCACTTATATTGTGGCAATGACCACTGCATTGACAAGTAAAGGAGCCATGCATGTGACGTTCCGTACTAGGCAGGCATCAATCGCGGCCAAGTAATCAAATCAGTGTATTTACAATCCATACTTTGATGTTCAAAATCAAGCACAATGAGCAAACGCCAATGGCCCTGGCGTTGTTTGCACCTGCGATATCTACACGTCGCAAGCATTAAACACGAGTTGTTTGCCATATCACATAAGCCCGGCAACATTAACAGTTACTGGCTGCTTAGTGTGCTAATAGAGATACAAACGAAGGCGGAAGGAGCGACTAAATGTAAGGGGATTAGTTGAAATTACGCTTTTTCGAAATTTAGTGGCGAGGCAACTGGCGAGAAATTATTTACAACTTCGGCGCCGTTGGATTTTTAGAAAAACTAATTTTATAGGAACTGAGTTTTATTTATAGCAAAGCAAATGTAGAAAAAAATTGGTAAAAAGCAAAGATTTAGTACATTTAGCAAAACGTGCGAGAATTTAGAAAGTTTAGTAAAATGAGCAACAATTTAGTAAATTTAAATTCACTAAATAAGAAAAAAAAAAACAAACTTAAATTCACTAAATAAGATTTAGTGAATTTAAGAAAAACAAATTTAAGCTTTAGCAAAAGCAGCAAAGATTTGGTAAATTTAGCAAGACGAGCAAAGATTTAGTAAACTGAGCGAAACAATCTAAGATTTAGTAAATTTATCAAAAAATAAAGATTTAGCGAATTTAAAGAAGGCATAAGTATCAGCAGAAGCGATTTTATTGAGTTATTTAGTAAAACGTGACATTATTTAGTTAATTTAAGAAAAACATATTTAGCATAAGAATTAACTATTTAATAAATTTAGCAAAAAACAAAGGTCTACTAAATTTAAGGAAAACATTTTTAGTAAAAGTATGATTTGGAAAAAACATTTGGTAAATTTAGCAAAACAAGCAAAGATTTAGTAAATTTAGTAAAAGAAGCAAAGATTTGTCGAATCTAAGAAAATATTTATCAACAAAATTAGCCAATGTAGCGACTAATTAGTAAATTTAGAAAATTTAGTAAAATGAGCAACAATTTAGTAAATTTAGTCAAACAAACATAAATTCACTAAATTTTTTATTTATTTAATAAATTTAGCAAAAAACAAAGGTCTAGTAAATTTAGTAAAAGAAGCAAAGATTTGTCGAATTTAAGAAAACATTTATCAACGAAATTAGCCAATGCAGCGAATAATTAGTAAATTTAGCAAAACAAGAACAGGTTTGGTAAATCGAAGAAAAAACGGTTGTAGCAAAATGATTACTTAGAGCAAACAAGATTTAGTAAATTTAGCAAAGATTTAGTACATTTAGCAAAGATTTAGTAAGTTTAGCAAAGATTTAGTAAATTTAGCCAGACAACCGAAAATTTGACACCTTTAACAAAACAAGCAATAAAATTAAGTGAAAGATGTCTAAACCAGTCGAAATATTGCTTAAAACAGACAATGCCTCCAACTGAATCAGGCGTCGAAATAATTATTCCTCTCAATCTCGTTGTCAGTTTAAAAAATATTTTCTTCTCAGTCTAAAAACGTTTTCCTTATTTCCGGTCCTTCAAAGTGACCCAAATTTTCGAAATTCAGGTCACCCTTAAATATTACATCGACTGACGCGACGTAATCAGCAATTAAAAATGCGTTGTTGAAACATCATTTGTTTGTCTCTCCTGTTTCAGCTACTGTATCCGCCGATGCGAAACCTCTTCATACCAGTGTTCCTAAATTGTTGGTTAGCAAAACATTCGCTGGAAAATATGTTCGTAAGTAAACGGTGTCAGTTTTTGTAACATGTTTCTTGACGCCCGCGTTGCGGCAACGCTCCGTCAATAAACGCCGCAGCTGGACGTGAAAGTTTGTTTTTCGTGGTTCGCAGAATGATTTACATCGAGCGATGCAAAAATCCCAATCGGCTTTGAGTCAGCAACTGATGATTCTCAGCGCCACTCTACTGTGCCTTGTCTTCACTAGGTGAGTTCTGCATTAATTATATGCTGAAATTACTCATTTAAGAGTGTCATAATCCTTGCCTTTTTGGGGTTCCATGGAGCAAAACTAAATTTTGGTCTTTGCAAATGTTAGATCAGCCTAACCTAAAGTATAGGTTATGTTTGATTTTTGCATGGGTCAATACCAAAATATAAAAAAACTGAAGAAGTATTAAGTTCGGAAAAATTGGTTCCGTTATTGGATAGAATTTGAGGTTAGTTCTAAAAACAGATCTTAGTAAAAATGCGAACAATTTCTAAACTTAATTTTTTATCGGAAAATTGTTAGGTTAGGAAGAGGCAGCATCGAAACTTATTCCAAATCATTAACTTTATTTTGCCAAAAAGGGGTTCTATTATTATTACACTCGATTAGTTTCGTTTGGTGGCAGCACTAGAAATATGAGCTTCGAACATGCTCACTAATGTAACATGAAAGGTAAGAGGTCAAACTACCGCTGCGATATGTATAATTCATCGCAGAGCCGAATTTCGAACCGAAAAGTTGTTCGCGTTTTTATTCATACTCGTTGCTCGATCAATCGATAAACCTAATTAGGTAATAAGAAGTGAAGTTTCCGGCGCTGTATTCAGCTTATCTTAATAAGGATAATCTTGTGTCGAACTCGCGGCGCCCAGCGTAAAAACAGAACTGACTACGCTGCTTTGAAAACGCGACAGCTTTTTCAGCCTTGCAAATACGATGCATCGATTTTGCAAATTTTTGCATGTTTTGATACGTATGCATAAGTATCGATCTTTTTTCAAAGATTCCACGTTACGAAAACACACTGCGCCAGGGCAACAAAAGACTCGACGAACATTTTCGAAATGCGCTTGCAAAATCAGCTTTTGCTGAAACGCCGGCCTGTTTTTCAAAAGCGAACGATAAATCGCCTTTGGACAAACATTTTTTGTCCAAATTGTTTTCCAGCGACAAAATTATGGACAATTTCTTCGGGTTTTGGAGAAAATTAATGTCGATTCAAATTTTTGCAATCTATTTTCGTGATATTTGTTTCAAGATTGCAAGTCTATTTTTGCAATCTTTAAACAAATATCACGAAAATTCAGGACGATTTTCGCGATCCCAAATATTGCGATTGGATTTACGAAATTAAACTAACTAAATAAATTCACAACAATTACCGACTTTTCAAATCGATATAACTCGAATGGGCACATCGATTTATGTCTACATCGATTTACACCGATTTATATCGATTGTATCGAGTGTATATCGAATGTATATCGATTTATATCCATTTTTATCGATTGCATCGAGTGCACATTGATTTATATTGATTTATATCGAATTTATATCCATTTATATCGATTTACATCGAGTGTATATCGATTTATATCGAGTATATATCGATTTATATCGATTTATATCGAGTTTATATCGATTTACACCGATTGCATCGAGGGTATCGAGTGTATATCGATTTGTATCGAGGTTATGTAGATTTATACCGAGTTTATATCGATTTATATCGTTTGTACCGAGTTTGTATCGATTTATATCAATCGTATCGAAGTTATATCGATTGTATTAAGTTTATATCGAGTTTATTTCGATAGTATCGAGTGTATTTGCTGTTAGTAGTACAATTTGAAGAAGATCGGCAACAAACAATTATGTGAATTTTCGAATTTCCGCTATATCGGTTCGATCACCTGAATAATGAGTTTAGTTTTCAACAATCTACTCCATTGGCTGCTAAATTTTCATTTGGATAATTGAATTTATAATGTAACCTAAACTGCTTCGGGTTCCTGTAGTGCAGTACAACAATGTTGCCATAGCAGGGCAGTTTATCGCATGAATTCGCATTGCCCCGAGTCACTTTTCCAGCTTCCGCTGGTGCGTTTACGTTTTCTCTTCGGTCGCAATGCAACTAAAACCTGAACAAACGATTAAGCACAAGAATACGGGCTCGGCGAATAATCATGTGTCCACGGCGAACGCGACTAAATACAAAACCACGGTAAATCGATGGGACAAAAAGTGCGCTTGTTTAAACTGGTGTTAACAAAGCTGCAATCTCGGAAAAACAGGTTCATTGCATTGGAGCGGCGAAGCAATTGTATTTTTTTAGCAAACTGTTATAATACAATCCCTTAGACAAACGAATTTATCTAAGAGATTTTATCCCTTAACAAATTTGTTAAATTAACATCGGTATTCTTTTCGGAAAGATTTGCGTTAAATTAAGAGAAAGTGACTGATTTTTAGGAAAGTAAATTTAGCTAAGTAAATTAGCATATATAATTTTAATAAAGACAATGTTTTTTAGATATTTTCTACTTAAATATCTATGCTTTTTAGGTTAGGTAGGCATAAAATAAATAAATAAATAAAATAAATAAAATTAAAAAAATAAATTAAATAAATTAAATAAATTAAATAATTAAAATTAATAAAATAAAATAAAATCTAAATTAACTAATTTTATTAATTAAATTTAATTAATTAAATTTAAATTAGTTTAATTAGTTTAATTAATTTAATTAAATTAGTTTTAGATATTTTCTACTTAAATAGTATGCTTTTTAGGTTAGGTAGGCATAAAATAAATAAATAAATAAATAAAATAAATAAAATAAATAAAATAAATAAAATAAATAAAATAA
>JABFPB010005889.1:0-12722 GCA_022817645.1 Ceratoteleas bidentatus
GTGGGGTTATTGTTTGGTCATGTGAGAAGGTGACTTTTAGAAGACGAGAGATGTTTTCTTTGGGAAGGATTCTGATTTGGGATGAAATTGGTGGAGGATGCACAGGAGTGGTTAAGAGATTGTCTACAGGGAAGAGTGTGACATTGGAGCGAATTTGGCAATCTGCATGGGGAGAAGAAAATTGAACTGAATCGGAAGGAATCTTGTTCTAAAACTAAGAAGTCTGGAACTTTGTTGAACAATTCTGTTGAGTCAACTGCGTATCGCTTTTGGACCAACCAAAAGCTATTGTTTCAAAATTCGGCCTTTTGTTTCAAAATTTGTTCTCTCTGTGTGGTTGAAGTCAATAGAAAAAGATATGTGTCCTTGGTGTCTCATATGACGTTTCAATGACTCAAAATATTTTGAGTTTGAAACGTCTTTGGTCTTCTTCCTTGGTAAAATGTTTTGTTTTGAGATACTTTTTGGGCCTACTTCGCCGAAATGTTTGATGAGGGAATTATTCTGTGTCCTGTACACCTAGTAAAAATGAAACACATATGTGGCCCATATTTACATATGGCCGTATTTGGCCATTCCATATATCGCCATATATGATTTTGTCATTTTCATATACGGGCCATGTACGTTTTATTTTTCCTAGGGATGTAATATTGTGTATGTAATTATTGTTTGAAAATGAAGTAAACGTTAATTGTATTTTCAGATATACTATTTTATGATTCTGCACCATTTTAACTTTGTGGGATTTTAACTTTGGTTCTTTGAGTTGACCTACACATTAATGTTGTTGACAACTGACGACTGACGTCAGTTACACTTTTAACTTGATTTCATTTTCCTTTCTAACGAGTAGCTAATAATTACTGAACTAATTTCCGATCATATTTCTTTCATGGAAAAAAATAGTCGGTTTGGTGAATCAGAATTCCAGTATTTAGTCATAAATACTGGAATCATAACTTATGAAGATAAAAAATATAACAGTATTTTTAGTACTTTTATAATGTGTTAATAATTTGAAAATTGTTGACAATTTAAAGTATTGTGTATGTAATAAAATAAATTAAATTTTTAGCGTTACTTTACCTTACTCAACTTGCCCAGATCAGAAATATCAATTTTTATCTGCATTTAAGTGTTCTGAATAAAAAAGAAAATAATTTTGTGATAATTGGTTTTTGTTTTAGATTGAAATGATCCAAAGATTTACATTATTTGAGACATAATTCTTTTTAGCTATTTGTCAAAATAACTTCATCCTGAATTCAAATTAATACTAAATAATATTAATTTGAAATACTATAAACAAAAATAATACTATAAAATTATACCATAAATAGTGTAATACTTCGAATAAAATGATTTGTAAAGTTCATGTATTATTTCAATAAAAAAATTACGTGAAATCACTGTTCTAAAAGATGCTTAACCACAACTATTTTTCTATGTCAGAAATAATTAATTTTAAACGCAGAATCATGTTACGGTTCATTCATGATAAAACGTATCTTATGTTCATGGAAAATGGAAAACTTATCACGTAACAAAAAAGACTAACTATTAAAATGTGGAATTCTTTAAATTTTGTTGAAATAATATTATCATAAGTTTTATTTGTAATCAATGTAATACAATATTTATAACTTATCCCATATATTTAACAATCGTGTTCTATGTTATATGAAAACTGACCATTTAGCAAATCATTTATTGTCACAACGAATAACAACAGATGACAATATCATTAATTTCAGTTTCAATGCACACTGACCTAAAATATCCATTAATCACACAATAAAAACTAGTAATAATTAATTGTTTTGCCAATTAAAATTAGTAAACAAAATTACGTATAATCTGAAATAACTCATTTTTAAATTTGTCTTTTTTCTCGGCGTAAAACTTACTTTATTGGGGAATTCGACAATTTAGTGCTGAGTAATTTTCTTCGTCACAGGAATGAAGATTTTGATAATGGTATTTTCCTACGATTTTGGTCTAACAAATATAGATATGATTACAGTTATCTCGGCTACATTGATAAAGATGTTGTGTATTTTTTATAGTAAGATATCAAAAAAGGTGTGTCTTTTCTTCAACTCGATAACCTTTTCAGATTTGGAGATCAGCTTACCCGATAAAACCACCCGATTTTAGTACGTCGTTCGATTTATCTGTACGAAGTGTCAATGCTGGATTAGGAACATTTAATTGATATCCATCGCCACGTTTATAACATGTAACAATCTCTGAAAGTTAGAACAATCATTTCTAATACAAGTGGAACATTTTTTTCTTATCTAAAGATACAATTTTACCAATAAACATAATTATACAAATGTTTCCATTCCAGTTTTTTTTGGTTAATCGTTTTACTGGCAAACAAATTGATAGAATGATTATTCTCATAAACAGGTGATTCTTAAAATTCAAGTTATAAATTTATATCGTTCGCGAACATATTTTTGTTTTCATTTTTACTCGTTCACTTCGACCAAATATAAAAAATAATAACTCACAGTTTTATTTTTCCAATTTTGTTAATTGTCATTAAAGCAATTAAACTGAGAAAAACATTTATCTCGCAAGATAGATTACATTTGACAAAAACCGTAGGACAATTGAAAAACAATAAAAATATAAACATTCTAGTTTCATCTAGTCGTACTCACGTAAAAAGGCTGAAAATTAACAATTTATATTTTGATAACAGTAATGCGTGATTAATCAGAAATTAATGAATTTATCGTCGGTCGCAGTAACTTAAAATATTTCGAGGTAATTAAGTCGACACGACAAAAACGGCATGACTATTTATTTTACGCTCGCACAATTGAAAACTCCAATCACCCAACAAGAACAAAATTATTGTTGTTGTTACTCTGTTAGAGTGATATCGATGAATTGTATCACTTTAATTCATTATTAATGAAACAATTTTTTTATTACTTTTGATACGGAATCCCCTGAAAAAGCGAGTGGCATAAACTACGACTCTTTCACATTAAATAAAACTATCACAATTTCTACATTTCGGCTATGATAAAAACGTTAAAAAAACTCTAATAGTCAAATTAATGACTTTAAATTCAATCAAATTAACGTCAAATCAACGTTGACTACATGTTGATTCAACGTTTGCTGAAAACGTTGATTCAACGTTTGCTGAAAACTGATTCAACATTTGCTGAAAACGTTGATTCAACGTTTGCTGAAAACTTTGATTCAACGTTTGCTGAAAACTTTGATTCAACGTTTGCTGAAACTTTGATTCAACGTTTGCTAAAAACGTTGATTCAACCGCCGCCAAGCCGGACATTTGTAAATCGAATCAACTTTAATGCTGACCTATTCGACTAACGAGCTCCCTTAGGGCTATCTGATCAAAAGCTAGGTTAGTTTTCTCGAAAGTGATGCCCCCGAAGACGTATCACTGTAAGTAATTTAAATTACATTGTCAGCCCATTAACATCATGAAACTGCAACTGATTGCATACATGTTTAGAGGTACTCGATTTGACTCTTCAGGGTCCCCTTAAGTAACGCATTCCACACCTGACCTACGTTAACATTTAATTCGATAGTGTAATATTGTCGAAGGTATTTAAAACGAATTAAATCGATTTATAATTCCGCCTGATGAAATCGCCGAATCAGTTGTGTCATTAGCTCAGCGACATCTTAGCGACAAAAAAATGCCGATTTGGTTCAACAGCCGCCACGATGACACGTAAAAAACGCAAGGGAAAACTAGTTTCACGGTGGTCTGTTTTGGTGTTATTTAATGAGTAGATTCATATAAATAATCGCGTTACATCAGACGATCGTTTTAGCCACGACATTCGACGCCATACAAAAGTGTAAAATTATTCTTTAAAAATGAGTATAGATTCCGTTAAAGGAAGTTCCGGCAGGAGCTGTTTGATGATGAATTTTGCATTAAAAGAATAAATTTCAAAGAAACCGTTTTAAAACGGGAGCTCAGTAGTAGTACAACCAGAGCTACTACTGACAATTGTTAATCAATGTTGTTGTACGTATTTTGTTTAACTTTTCTTAAAATAAATACGTTTTCAAGTAAAAATACGTTTCATTATGTAAAACTTTAATTTTCTAAATAAATAAAAACGCTTTTGTTTACAAACTCATAACGATTCTACTACGAAAATGACGTACAATTTTATCTCTTCATGAACAATTACATTTTATTATTTAAAATGACGCGATCAGTTTTATTTTACAAAAAGCTCTATTTAATTTAAAAAAAGGTCAGCAAAATAAATTTTGTTTTTATAGAAGAATGTATTAAAGATACCTTCCGGCGTTTTTTTTGCAAAGTACGATTTTTGCCACATCGAAAACTAGTTTACATTTTATGGTTTCAGCAAAGTATAAACGGTAGACTGTTTTTGTTAGAAACATGTAAAAAAAGTGAACTAATGGCATTATGATCGTTAAATTTGTGATTAATTGTTCATTTCGTCGTATTTCAAGAAATTTGTCATGTTGGTATTATCGCTTTTAAGTTTATCATCCTAAAACTCGACTCGCGAATTCGCGACGAAAATCATCCAAAAATGTCTATAAATAACACGCAGATAACGTGCGAATTCGTGTCAGTTATTTAAAATTCCGCGGCATCATTTCACGCATAATTACGCATTATGTAATTAAACAGAATCAGCGGATTCGCAACGCTCGCCGCACGTCCATTGGCAACTTTGTCACGAGCACATGTGAAAGGGATTGAACGCGGGTACGATCGGTCCCGCGACTAAATGCCATCAATCATTCTCAACTCTAATTCGAACGGTTTCCTTATCGCGCTGCACCGAGCTTTTTGTGCAATTAAAAATGCATTTTTCGCCAACCCCAATGAGTATTGGATTATCTGCTTTTTATGAACAGAGTTCAACAAGTGAAACATCAATTAAAGGAGTATTCCGAAAATTAATCAATTATTCCGATTGTATCGTTAGATAACGAGTAGTCTATCGCATCAATTACAACCGATGTCGCGACTGATTTTTGAATAAGGCTTGTGTTCAGTTTTTACGAATAGAAGTTGGTCCTTGAAAGCAAGGAAAAGTATTATCAGATTGTTGGATGTGGTAAAAATATATCTGCAGCTATTTGATTTTTTTTACTTGTAAACAATATGACATTCGATATTTATATAAAAAAATTCGATATTTTAATTTATATTTGTCGTATTTATTTTCCGAAAGTTTATTCTGGATAATATTTTAATAAATCAGTAATGCACTTAGTATCTGGCATCCAAAAAGGCTATGTTATACATTTTATGTTTGACATTTTTAATGACTTGTGATGATTTCTTTACATTTATTACGGTGGTAAAACCACATGTTACATTTTTTAAACTTTGGATTGCCCAAAATTTAAGGGGAATTTTGCATTTTGGAGACCGGAATCAAAAAGAAAATAGAAAAATGATAAGTGAAATTACCCTTTTTTCGATATATTATTTTTTTCTTTTTTCTACAAGGTCAAACACCGAGACTTGAACCGCCGTCCCATCGGTTAGGGGCCGAATATGATACCTCTTGGCCATAGAGGCAACGTTGCTAAGTCAAATGTACATGACGATAGTTTTTGTAGAAATACTTACATTTACCAGGATTGTATTTTCCAGTTTATTAAATTTAACCTATCTTTTCATCATTTTTACGAAGATATTTTTTACTTGTAAACGTTTTAATTGAAGAAATACAAAAATAACTATACTCCTACATTTGTACGTCACGATATAATCATTTCAATCGAAAAATTCGTTAAGGGTAGTTCACAGAATTCAGGAAAGATGTCGCCCACGTCTTCTCGGGAAAAACGCGAGATGATAGTTGTTTTACTTGTGACATAATGTGGTCTGCGAGACCGCACGAAAAATCCATTGTGCAACGCAATAGATAACCGCGTGACGTTGACAACGGACGATCAGGTCTAGTGAGGTTGAGCGCCACTGCCGCGGCTGTAGCTTCCTAAACAATGCTCGACTTACTTTCACTTCGTCCCCACTCGGGCGCGACGTGTGTATGCCATCGACGGACGTAGAGGCATAGTACACGTATGAGAATCATAGAACAAGTTCATCTGTCTACGCGAGTCGCGTACCATTAACGAAAAATACTCGTCAAATCACGCACCGAGCTGCGTTTTTATTGCTCGTAAAAAATATTGCGATTTCTGTTTCGTTGGAGACGTTTCACTCGCGGCGAAAGGGTGGAAACGATTCTGAGATTGAGAAGAATTCGGAAAGGGAATTTTGAGTATTGGGGTCTAAAATGGGAGCGTGGCTTATAGGTGGAATATTTTTAATTGTTTTATTGGTGAAAAACTTTCCGACCCAGCTGGCGTAATCAATTGCAATCTTGGTTACTTTTTTAATTTTGGGAAATTTCTTATATTTATTTTTGAGAAGCCGGTTTTTGCGCCGTTTTTTTTTCTTTTGATAGCAATTTTGGGGCAATTGTTGACATATTACGTAATTGTATAAATGTGGGAATTGTTGGAAGTTTAAGTAGTAAATTTAATTCAGTTTAATTAGTAATTGCAATGCAGCCACTGGCAACAATATTGTAACTTTGAAGATTTTTCCCAGACCGGGAAAATTATGGTTCAGTTATGAGTAAAAGTCGGCTGTACGGTCAAATTTTATAAAAACCAACAAAACTAACGAACGAAACCAATGTATTTGAAAATTAAGATTTCTTGATAACTTTATAACCTTAGGAAATTTACCATACCAAGTGGGAAAAGTTTTTCAATTTTATAATAACTGGTTTCAAAGGGAACATGATATGCCGCGTTATTTGATATGGGCAAATTTATTCTAATTGTAGCAAATATTAATAGAATACGTTTCTCAGGGTATAAAAGTTATTGGAAATTCTCAAAGACCTGAATGTATCTTCGGAAGTTTTACTTTAAAATAACAATAAAAATATACCTAAAAGTAAAAAAAATTTAGACTAACTTGAACATTTTTTGTCAGTCTTATAGAAATCCTCCCAAAATTAATATTACCTTTTTGAAAGTTATGAAGAGTTCTTCAGAACTTTTTAAATAAATTTTGATCGTTTCGACGTTTACAGTGCATTATTTACAGATTTGATTTTTATGATAGTAGCTGTTGAAATATTAAAAAAAAATAACTTAAAAAAGTCCAATCCATTAGAACTGATTGAAGCATATTAAAAATCTAATTAAATCTCGCAGTAACGTAGTGAAACCTATTACCTCTCTAATCTCATTGAACTACGTACAAGGAATTGTAACTTAACGTTACAAACTGGTAGCTGTTGTGTCAATTATAATGTGAAATTACTAATGGTATGCTCGATTAAAAATAAAACGACGGTATATTGTTCGTTCTAATTTGCCTATTACTTGTCATTGACTCGATAAGTCAATCAACCAATTATTGCTATTCATCAATCAAATTTTAAAGTGTACACTATTCCATTGATTAATCGTACTGAATGGAATTTATTAATGTTTCAAAAATTAAATCTAGTTTCTTTTCCTATTCATTAGACATTAATCAATTTTATTAACCATTTTTTATCGAAATTTTTATAGATTTTTTGGCAGTTTTTCTTTTTGCCAATTTATTTAAAATGGATTTATAAAATAAAAAATTTTGAAGTTTTCAGCAGCATTTTCTGTAGAATTCCAAAGTAGACATTCGATGGATGCAAAAAAAATTGCGTCGTAGAATAACGAGTAAACTACATTAGTCGACAGAAAGCCCCTACAGTGAATTGGACTGAAATTTGGTGAAGCCTTTGGTAACTAGGCATTGTTAAATGACGGAAACCATTTAATTAATCACATCATTGATCGATCGCAAGTCAGCGGGATAACTCACAGCAGGAAATTTGACAAATGTTTTTTTACTACGGTGAAAAATAATGTTTATTTCTTTTTTTGTTCATTTCCAACTTACAATTTACAATTATTTACAAGACTTTGATATAATTAAAACTGAAAGCTTCACATTTCTAAACATTTCTTTCCGTGTGTACATTTTTTTCATGCGCAAAATCCAGAAAATTCAAACAAAAATTAAATCTATCCTCTAATTCCCGGATTTTAATTGCTAAGTCTTCGCCGGTGCGATTCGATTTTACCGCGAAAATTTGCAAGTAATGCGCAATTAATAACAATATCATTAACCTTTTACCCATAAATATTCATGGGCCATTGCTGATCACAATGGCGGAGATGCATAAGTGGAACAAGTGGATGGAAAAGAACTGTCACGGCGACAATTACCTATCAAAATTAAAGTACAGTTCATGAAATTGAACTTTCGCTTTATGCGTAATGCGCGGCTCTATTAACATGGAACTGTTATGGCGTTTGACGTTGACACTATTAACGCGCATCGCTAATTGATCGGGCCAGTATCGGCTCGCATGTATATTTCATTAATTGCATTTAAAGGGGGTGCCTATAAATAAAGATATTGCAGATGCAACTGTGCCGACATTTTTATCAGTCCACTCAATTTTCCATTAATCATTTCTGAACTTCGCTCAAATTTTAAACCCTGGCTCAAATTACCGCCTCGTTAGACTTTAATTGATTTTCATTGGCGCCTATTTTTGCGCGGTGATTTTTTATATTTTTTATTTTATCGCCGCTTAGTCGCATTCAAATTTACATTTTTTCCTACGACCAAGATAACGACATATGAATTCCCATTTAAATTAAGCTAAAAATTAATTTCGTAAAAAAAACTGAAGTTCCCATTTAGATAAAAATGTCAGGTTTCGTCCTTTGACATTATCTCCTTGAAACTTTTCCCTGAAACTTTATTTTAATAATTTTTTAATTTAATTTTTCCTCTTTCCTTAAATTATTCATTTTATTCAAACTCTTATGCGAACGAAGTCGTCAGGGTATGAATACATTTTCATCAGAAAGTTCAATAAATTTAAAATAGTAATTACCCATTGGTAATTATTTATTTACCGAATATTTCATTTGAAGATGTTGAAGACGTTCTGAAACATTGTGGATTTGTCGAATCTCAGATTCGTTCTTCCCACATGCATTTAAATAGATTACAATCTCGACATTCCGGCGTCCAGTCTGGTGTTTGCATTACGGACAATTAATTAAATAGATTATAATCTGTTTGATCTACTTTTCTCCTCATCCCAATTTATCACGAAGAACGATCGCGATGGGACAAACATTTTTTGGTACAAAATAAACATTGACTCGGTTGGCGCTAATGTTCATTAAACTCATACAAAAATCGGTTATTAACGGCTTATTCGATTCCTCTGAAAATTCGAAAAATATTTGCTGGCGAGGGAAAGGCAGAGAAGTAGGTTTTTCTAGCTGAAATCCGTTACGAAGACGAAGGCAGATTATAATGTATTAACGCCAAAGAAACTTTGTTTAATTTTGTTTTAAATTGTAATTTAAAATTTGGTATATCTCCAATCCCGTTGATTTGGGATTGGAGGAATCTAATTCATGTCTTTAATGAGAAAATTTAATTTAATTATACCGTGAAAATAATTGATGACATAAAAATTAATAATATTTCTATAGTATTATTTTGATTCATAATATAAAAATGTATCATAAACGCAGACATTGCATTAATAAAAAACGGTATGAATCAGAGTATGCAGTAAAAATGTCTTGGTTATTATGATTTGTTTTTTCGTTGTTGCCAATAATGATGATCATAATGAATGAATGAGTAAATTAACACATATTTGAAAGTTCTTTGAAAGCATAACTACTTGAATCAATTTTTCAATTTGATACGACTAATTTGTCAGGATTGTAAATTGATCAGTGGCAGACGTTATCTAATAAGTATATAGAAGCGCTAGTTTTTATCAATGGTTAATTTTAACAAACATTATCGGCGAATTAAATAGATTTTTACATTCTTTGAAGTGTGCACTTTTTTGTCGATTGGCTTTTATTTTATCGCGATACGAAGAAACCCGAGGTAATAATATTAGTGGATGATTACGTTTAAAAATACCCAATCTGTCGTTAAAAATTGACTTCGTTGAAATTCTTTTAGTAATGTAACAATTAAAGCAACTAAACTTTAGTTGTTTAGCTGAGTCTTAATTTATTCAACGCATAGTTGTCTTAGCCACGCATTCGGTTGTGTTAGTATCAATTTTAACCCCTTCAAGTATCGAATAATATTTTGAAAATCATAATAATAATACAAACAAATCAAAGCAGTATACATGTAGACTTAAAAAATGATAGGAAAAGCAATCTTTTGAAGATCCTCAAAAACTGGTGTCCTGCCGGCTCTGGGTCTGGGGATTCTTCCTGTAAAAAAAAATATTTCCACTAAACTCCCTTGAAAATTAAAAGTGTGGCTGTCGCCTATCGATCCAGATTTGTTTCTGTTTGAAAATTAACAAAATTTTGGCGTTTTGAAAACAAATTTTTTTTTACCGAAAATTTTCCCATAAATAAATTTTATAAATTTTCCTAAACATATCGAAAATTTGATAGTCGATAGGCAGTCTAATTTTCTATCGGCAGAAATGCCGATTCTTCAAATAGATTGAATATTGTTCGAGTTAAAACCGGAGCCATGACGGAAAAGTATGTTTTGACTAAGCGAGCTTTAAAGTTATAGGCCAACAATTTTTGTGATCATCTTCTCGATATCATTAGTTAACATAAGACTCCGAATATTTCTATTTAAATAAGCAAAAAGTATCGTGGAAATGGAACTCTAATTTCATTTTAAGCTAGAGAAAATTACAACTAGGCGAGTGAAGAATTCTATTCCGTGGCCTTCTAAATCAGTCGAAAGGTCACTATTTCCCTTCCAGCACCTCAACCCCGCACAATTAAATTCTGCTATATTTCAACAAAATTTCAGACACACTCACCAACATTACCCATATTAATAATTTTCAATAACTCCACTGATAAAATTGTTGCATAAAATGCTCAATCTGTACAGTAAAATTTGCCATACTATACTGTGTGTTTTTTAAAAGTATTGTAACTTCAGGAAACCTTTTCTCCTCTTGTCGTATATTTTCCAAAGTCATCAAGTAGATTTCACTCCATCATCTATGAAAATGGTATTGTTATGGACGCAGCCTTCACGCAACAAAGAAATTCGAAGATAAAATTTAAAACCCAGCAAAGACACTAAAGAATACGATACCAAAGGAGAGTTAAGGGGAAATGTCATTCATTACATTTATTATTATAAATATTTTAACTTATCTATGTCATTTACAAATTTCTGGTCTATGAAGTCGTTTGTAAAATTAAAATATAGAATATTCTGAAAAGTCTGAAAAATTCTGGAAAAAAATCTGAAAGATCCCAATTTTGACACCGTTTCAGACCTATTCAGACTTTTTGGTGCCGACCCGTGATAAGTAGAGTCTAAAAATGTCTGAAAACGTCTGAAAACGCCCGACCCGCAGTATTCAGATGGCAGACTTTTCGAGTCTTTTCGCACTTGTTCGCATCATTTCAGACTTTTTCAGAGAATTTCAGACTTAAATTACGAGTCCGTAATTCTCTGTAAACTCTCTGAAAAAGTCTGATATTCTCTGAAATTATCAGATAAAATCTGACACCCCTGTTAAAAAACCATCATAACTGGGACTCGAACCCGCGACCTATGGCAGAAGTCTGGAAGTATAACCACTCGGCCAAAGTGGTAATACTTACAAGACTCGTTCAGAAGTTCTATTTAAATTCGTAATTTAAGTCTGAAATTCTATGAGAAATACTGAAAAAGTCTGAAATGGTCCGAACAAGTTCGAACATACCCGAAAACTTTGCCGTGCGAATACTTCGGGTCAGACGTTTTCAGACGTTTTCAGACATTTTCAGACTTTGTATTTCTACAATGATTATCCCACCAAACATTTTATCTCACACCCAACCCGACTCTAAACTCGATCCAACCACCCCTCCGATCCCCTCTATCCCCAAAAAGCCCCGTCCTCAATCAACCAACCTATCCTAATGCCGCGACTACATTTTCAGATCATTAACCTTATATCCATCTACCGCGGTTATCATTGACAATGCATCTGGAACAGTTGGCCAATTTTTGCCGCGATTTACACACGAGCTTCAATTGTATAGCCAAAGTGTGGCGTTTCCTTGGGAAAGTTGCGCCACAGTCATTCTTATCAGCGGCATGATGCAACGGATTAGCAAATCGCGCCGAACCATCCTAATTGTCGATCGCGCCAGTTTCCTCCGACGACGCCTCACTTCCCGCCGCGTAACCCGTCCGTCCGGCGGTTCGTCCTAAAAATTCGCGCGCCATTTTCCCCGGGTACCGGAGCGGTGAATTGTCTCTGTCGGGCGCGGAATGGTGTCAGTTACATAAGCCGTTCTGAGGGGTTCAGAAGCGTCGAAGGATGACGGCGCAGCGAGAAAAAGGTGGAAGGAAACTGCGGCACCGACCTGGCCGAAGAGGGGGGGAGGGGTACGGAGTCTTGGGGGAAGGGGTACGAAGTTTGGGGGGGAGGCGAGAGGTGAGCGGCTCGAAATGCCGAAGGAAAACCGAGCGCGACGCGGGGGTAGGAGGGGGTTAATGAGCGCTGAGACGAGACGAAAACGAGCCAATGGGAGGGGTCGGCGGCCGCGCGGCGGGGGGCGGTGAAAAAAGTGAAAGTGTTTGCTCCTGCGGCTGCGGCCGGTCGGGCAACCCC
>JABFPB010005890.1:0-12715 GCA_022817645.1 Ceratoteleas bidentatus
GTGTGGGACGTTGGCCTGTGGGGCCGGGGGGGGGGGGGTGTATCTGGGGCGGGTGGGGGGGGCACTGGTGGGAGGGGGGAAGAGGTGGCGGGGGTTTTGGTGGTTTTGGGATTTTGGAGCCAGGAGTTAGGGGGACTTCGGGGTTCAATACTGGAGTTCCCTTTCCTCATTTTAGGGTTGGGTTGGTGGGGGGAAGATTTGAGGGAGTAGGGGGTTTGAACCAAGAATGTTCCGAAAATTGGGAGGATGTTTTCGAAGGAAGTCTTAATTAAAGAACTTAGAAGACCAGAATTTGAGTCGTCAAGGGTTCTAAGATCTTTTTTCAGACTTTCGGAGTCTGAAAAAAGATCTTAGAACTTCTCGAGAATTTGAATTTTAGAAACATTTTTATTACTGCTAAAAATAAATCAGTTTTGTAAGAAAAAAATCTTGAAATCTTCACATAAATTAATACAGATTTTGTTCTCAGTATACTACTGTACGAGAAAATCTGCAAAAACATAATACAAACAGCTTGACCTGTAAAAAACCCAACATGTAATTCGACCCTAAACAGCGACTAGTCACCACAATTTAGATGGTGTAAACGATACACAGTTCTGGTGTCAAATATACACTTCTCCGTTTACGATTACACTGAAGTTAAAATGTTTTTCAGTATTGATTTTCGTAGGACATTTTGTGACACTGCGTTTACACTCTGCTGAATTGCCTATCGATTTCAACTTGCCGTCCAATTCAAGGATTCTGACCGATGGAAACAGATTTAGATTGATTTAGAGTATATTTCAGTTGACGATAATAATTTTAATTACTGAAAATTAAACTTGATATTCAAACACAATTTTTGCTTGGCTGGCAAATCCTTAACCTGATAATATTCTGATTGATATTAATCTAAATCTAAAAAAAGCCATTGGGGGTACCAAAATCTAAAATCTTCATTCGGGAACCTAACATTTTCTCAATCAAATGCTACCTGAAATTTCCTCTTGACCCAATCTGATTTATCTTATCTAAATTGGACGCTTCCATTCCAATAACAGTGTAATAATGGTACACCATTCTAGGTCATATTAGGTGTGAATTAATTGAAATTAGGAAGAGCCTGCAACTCCTCCTGGGGACGAGTTCCGCATAAGCACCGCATAGAGTCCTATGCAGCGTTTGAGTGGTCTGCGCATTGCCTCATACACTGCATAGATCATGGCCGGGAGCCAATGCTGTAAAAAACGACGAGGAAAAACGCGCGAGTCCGCTGGGTGGGCATGGATCCCAGAAGATTTCTTCTGGTGAAACGGTTTAGCGATGAAAAGCCGGTGATAAATTTGATTGGTTGTCTCGCTGAAACGAATATTTTCATCCCGCGAGGATAATTTACAGTTTGGCACCGCAATTTCCGACTGGATGTTGTCAAAATCAGCAGTGACTTAGCTCTGGAACTCTTCCAAGGATACTTTTTCAAATGTTCTAATACCTTGGAGACATTCCAGATATCCATGATAAATCTGTCTTAATTCTAACTTTCCATAGATTATTCCAGTAAAAAAGCTGTTTCCAAATAATTTACATCAGGAACGATTATTGGATTTCTTTCCAGATTAAGGTACCATAGTCTTCGTTCTAAAACGAATTCTTGTTGGTCCCCCAAAATGTTCCATACTTCAGATGGAGACCTTTAAATCCTAATGACTTTACTCCTAACTTTCCAAACCCAGTTAATGTTTGACAATTCCTAGATCCAGAATTTTGATCCAATAACAAGACCCTTCGCTTCTCAAGTGGATGGCAATTGAGACAAACATGTTCAAGCGACTGGAAATTGTCATCCAAGGTGTTCTAATATCCTTCGTTTGATATCATTTGCTCGGTAACGACGTTAGGTAATTTCCCTCTCTCTGCATTATCGAGCGCGTATGACGTTGCTCTTATCAACGCGGGTTCAATGCGCAGAAGAGAATCAGCTGATCCAGCAGTGCCGTACGAAGGAGTGGCATCTGCATAGGAAGAAAGCTGACAGAAATTCCGATCCCTCGCTGGGAGTAAGTTCCATAGTGGTAGAGGGTATTGAGAGCGAATAGGAGCTGTTTACGAAGCAAATGAATATCAATTATCCGTCCTGCCAGTTAACGAAACGAAGCTGAACGGGAGTAAAAATAGGTCCGCGTGCAAGCGGCGGACTTGAGGTTGTCCTTTGTTGAGAACCAAACGGAACTGCCCACCGATTGGACGAAATGTCGATGAATGACGAGTGGGAAGCGGGAATGTTTGCAGGCTTTGAGAGATATTGGAGGATTTAAGTTTTAGAGGATGTTTTTAGTAGGTTTCTGTGGGGAAAAGGGAATATGATGGTGCATTCGGAGTGGAGAATTTACCTAAAATTGAGTTCAGTAACTTGCATTAAATGATGATGTATTCTGGGTTAGGTCTTGTAGAAATAAAATAGAAAAGGTCTAACTAATCTTTTGAAAAGCTCTCAAAATTATGGAGCTGAAACTGGCAGACTATAGTTCAGAAAAGGTTGCCATTTTTGCAATTATTAAAAAAATTCCGTAATGGAGTCATAAATAATTAACATTTACACTAAAAGCAAAGCACAATTAATGGCGAAAATAAATTAGGATACAACTGCAGATTATTTTTCTAAAATCTGCTAGACTATAGTCTGCCAGCTTCAGCTACGTATCAAATTTTAGAGATTTTCAGACGTTTTAAGAGGTTTTCAGAGTTTGTCGAACTTTTGGACTTATTATTATTTTACAAACTCTGAAAGACTCGGAACATCCCTGGAAATTGAGACTGGCAGAGATTTTTAAAGATTTTCAGACATTTTCAAAGTTTCTCAGAATTTTTCAGATATTTTCAGAGAGTTTCATACCATTTCTACAAGGAAGGAATACATATCGATACTTCAGAAGAATAACATCATATTTGGAAGTCAACTTTTTTTAATATACTTTTATGAAATATATATGAAATAAGTCATAAAATATTTGTATACATATGAAATGGTCTCATAATTTTAGTTGTTACATACAATTTTTACTCAAAATAATTGGATTATTAAATGATACTGAGAATAAAAGTATGTATAATACAATTAAAACGCTACTTCATAAAAATGTTCTAAAAAGGTATCAAAAGAGAAAAGTTTTTACGAAATTGCTTGCGTTTCCAAATGTTGGATGGTTTGAAGTTTGAAAGAAACTATATAAGTTTTATTTTAAGATTTCTTTTGGAATACAATAATATTTTGACAAATATATTTACTTAACTTAAAGTAACTCAAAGTAACTTTGAGCATTTATTAAATCGATTATATTTTTGAAAAGCAGCATGGTATGATAATATATGATACTTTGCTCTAAAATGATTATCCTACCTTACACTGTAAAATCGTAGTGCAAAAAAGACAAGATTTTTTGTCTCTTTTGCACATAAAATATATACCACTTACAATTACATAAAAATAATATTTTTCCGAAATGTTTACAGAATTTCACATTCTTCACAATTATTTTTATGGAATTTTACGTTTTCACGTTTTCATTTTTACGTTTTCATAATTTGATTAAATTATTTTTTAAAGTAATTTCATTTAAATTGTAGAACATAACATTTATAATTCTAAAACCGCAAAGACAAGTTTATTTTCCAAAATTATAGTTCTACAAACATATTTCCAAGTGAAAACAACTTTGATTTCCAACTGAATTTTATCATCACACAAAATTAAATTTTCTTTCTTCCCCAAATTGTCGAATAATAACTCTCTGCAGATAACTACACTCCTCCCAGTGAGTCTCATTAATATTATTAATCATTCTTTAAAAAAATTGATAAAACATCTTCAAAACAAAACAGCCAATTGGCCAATATACAAAAAATCATCTTATCACCATTCTTTCAAAATGCTAACGACTTATGACCCACAATTATAGAGCAGATTAAATTTTTAATCACTGCTCCGCAGCATTAAAAAACATTTTTTTTAACTATACCAACATTAACAAAATTCCACTCACCTTACTGAAGTATCCAACGGTGTGACACCCCTCAGCATCTCCAATCGTCATCACATAAAACAAGAAAGGTTCGACGTCGTAATACAGCGTTTTATGGTCAAGGAAGAACTTTGCCAGCAAACACAAATTCTGACAATACTGTTTATATCGTTTGCCGTCAACTTCCCAAACGCCAATTTTGTCTTTTCTGCAAAAATAAAAAAAAATTAGTACTTTGAACAAAATTGTTTTAAAAAATTAAGATTTTAGCGACATTTTTTATTTAATTTCTGCAAAAAAGTAAACTTGTTTTTAAAAAATTGTTCTGAAATGGAAAACTTAACTCGATCAAACTATTTGATACTTTTCAATAAAATAATTATAACTATATTGTATTTGCTTTTACTCGTTTTGTAATTTTTTTATTTTTTATTGTATTTTTTTAATTATTTTCAGTTCAATGATTTATATTTTTCGTTCGATTAATTTTTTTATCTTAAAAATCATTAAATTTAAAATGGATTTCAATCATGACAACTCTACCTATAAACTTCATGACCAGGAGGATGCCTCCAAAGGCATTTTTCCCTGTGTCTCCTCAGAACTTGACGACTTTTGGCATATCGTAAACAATACTCGCAAAGGTACAGTTTTGGGGCTCTACTGAATTCTTCAGGATACGGACTTTGGTACCAGACTTCCATTTCCCATTTTCCCATTTCCACACAACGCGTTCCCACGACATTTCTACTATCCCCATCGAAGTCCAGATCTTTCAATTCCTTTTCCTGTGTAAAAATTTTTTTGCATAATTAATACATAACGTCAATAACATACAGGTAAATGTTATTGACGAAAATATATTTCATTGTCTTACTTTGGACCCTTAACAAAATGGAACAATTTCTTTAAAAAATTAAAAATTAAAATTATTTTCAATTTTTTTAATTCAGTTTTTTAAAACTTGATTTAAATAACAAAGTTTTAATTTTTTGAAAATCAGATAACAAAATTTGTATTTCATATGAGAAATTAAGTTGCATACTTGAAATTTACTCAGATCCTTTTAATTTAATTTTTTAGTAAATTAATATTGTACATCATATTTTTTATTTTTTACTAAATTGACATTGCAAATAAGACATTTTTTGTCTTATTTGCAATGTAAATGTCGTGAAAATTGGAAATATGATGTAAAATATGACGAAAATAGTTCTAAAGCGAAAATCGATCGTACAATTTTTTCGCTGGCGATGGCCTGAGCTTCCATAAAAAGTTTCAGATCGTAATCAGACGTGAGATTGTTGAGACGTGGCTGACGATCCTTGTCCACACCCTGCGTTTCGTTGCCACTGTCACTGTCGTTTACGTCGCCTTCTATTTTCGGTTTCCACTTGGATCGCAGGTCTTTCACTTTAAGTTGATAATTGCGCTGCTCGTTTGTCTGATGGACACCTTTAGGCGACTTTTTTCCCATCATCGCGAAGGCTTTCTTCCGGTCCTCCTCTTTCTTCTTCCTTTCCTTATAGAATTCCCTACGAATTTTAAATTGTTTCGCAAATTAATCATTTTTACAGACAAAACATAACTAAATGCATTTTTTATTAAAATTGGCTTCATTTAAGTGCCAATAAAATTTCCCTTTGATATGTATTCTGAAGTATCGATTCCAAATTTAATTCAAGAATGTATTTTTTCAAAGTTTTTCAATTAAATTTAATGATTTTTTAATTTTATAGTAAATAATAAATATTCATTTTATTTTTATTTATTTTATATTTAATAATACTTTAACAAGTATGTTTTTTACTTTTTCTTATTTTAAAAAATACTAACACACAAGCTTGAGGCGTCGTATTGTGATATGTAGGACACGCTTCAAGTGTGAAATGAGAATCAAATTTCCCTGAAAGATGTCCTCGAGAATTGCAAAAAGTTGTCAGTGGACATTCGCGATCTTTCACCGTACGAGCTCTTGTACACTGGTTACTTCTGTTTGTAGAACTGCTCCCATTTCCTTGACTGGACCTCCCAAATGATCTAACTACGTTACTCGGACCAGTCCTTTTCGTCGGAGACTTCGGATTAATCCTTTTTGTGTCAGCTGAAGTGCAAAATTCCAATTTATAATACCCAAGAAATCATCCAATGTACATTTCTTTTCTTTCATAATGGGATAGAGTCAATGATCTTGGAAATGATGTAAAAAGTCATGAGAACCAAGCTTTTCGAAGTTCGAAATGGTTTGGAATGTGTGGAAGATATGATTACTTAAAAATAGCTGAATATAAATAAAAAAAATGTTAGAGCCTTAAAATATTCATATCTGTGGCATTCGTACCAGTATCAGACTCAGAATCTGTCCCAACTTTAACTTGCATTTGTAGCATCTTGCTTCCTTTTCTGGGCGAAGCTTTTCTTTTGCCCTTAACTGTGTTTTTGGATTGTAAATTGTCCTTGCTATCCTCCATTTCCTTATCAGTGTCGGTAACGTCGCCGTCATCTTCACTTTTTATTGTTATAGTCTCTGTAAAATAAAAATGAAAAGTAGTGTAAATATCTTCACATATGAAATCGTATCTTTTAAGAAATATATGAAGTTTGACATTTTTACACAGAAAACTAGACTTTTTTAATACATTTATTATATTTCGGATATATCTTAGGTGAATTAACAAATGTATCTGAAACATCATTCATAAATGTCAAAAATGAATCTTTTATTTATGTAATGCATATTTTATTCTAAAATAAATGTATTTATAATTGTTTAATTTGTTTATTTTATTCTGAAATACATGTATGGATGAAAATAATTCAACAAAGGTGACATAGCGAAATAATAAATTTATTAGACACCTTGCTTCGTGAGTTTTTGTGGTTTTGCAGCAGCAATGGAAGTCAATGGTCGTTTAGTCGCGATATTTGTAGAGTTAGTTGATCTAGATGGTGGATGAGTTTCCTTTTTCTTTGGCTGCTGCTGCTGTTGGCTCGCCACGCTTTCAGAAGAATCTGATTCCGAACTGCTATCCGTAGATGCCGATGACCCAGATCCTCCGGATCCTCCAGAACTCTTAGAACTGGCCGAACTATCAGATTTTGCTGTACTTGGTAGCTTTGCTGGTAAAGCTTAAATTGGGGGAAAAAAATCACTGTTTGTATGCAGAAAATTAAAGTATTTCAGTAAAATACTTGAAAGTTTATGTAAAGTTATAAAAAACAAAAAATATACTAATTTAAAAAAAGTTAAAAATCATTATTTATATTAAAAAGTCCTTAACTTTCAAATAAATTAATTCATGAATAAATAAGGAACATTTTCAAATATGAAATAAGGTATTTACTCAAATTCCAAAAATTATTTTTCAATTTCTCTATGAATTTTTATTGTTTTAAATATTATTCTTATTTATACTTATTTCTCATATTTATATTTAAAAAAAAATCCTAGTCATTATTAGACGAATCAAAATTTTGAAAACTTATCTGAATAAAACCAAATAATATAATTGAATTCAGAATAGAAAATATTACCACGCTTATTTGCTGGTTGTGTTCGTGCCTTTACTTCACTTGGCTTTGACTTTCCTTGCACTGGTGCTTTTACATTCTTAGTTTGACTGCTACCAGTCTTTGGGACGTTCGATTTCGGTGGGACCGCACTGTCGCTTTCGCTACTGTTCTCTGGACTAAAAATACTTTTTTTCTTGATCTTCTTTTGTGCTGGCTCAGCTGATACTTTTGCAGCCTTTTCACTTGATTTTGGGGTAGAAGTTGTGTTACCTATTAAACATAATTCGTGCTGTCAAATTATATAAAGAAAATATTATAAAACTAATAATCCCTGCAAAAAAGTTATGGTAGAAATGAGTAGAAAAGAATTGGATTTGTAGCAAAATTCTTTTGAATGGTTTGGAATTCATTCAACCTGATTTGAATTTTATAATAGTTAATTCAATGAATATTTCATTTTTTTTTATTTCAATCTAACTGGAAATGGCAAGAATAGAGAAGAATTTAAAATTTGCTGTTGAAAACCTCGATAGATCAGAAAAAATTAGAAGAATTTGGAAAAAATGGAATTTAGTATTATTCAATTCATTTTTTTCGAATTTCTTCATATTCCTTCTAATTTTTCTAATTTCTTACTTTATAATTTTTTTTTCAATTCCTAATTCGTAATTTCATTCTTTAATTATCAATTCATTTCAATTATTTTCTATGAAATATTTTTTGCAGAGATAATATTTTTATTTGATTTTTGTAAACCAGGTGTATTTAATAGGAGATATTAAGTGAAATAATAATTTAATGAATGGGTAACTACTTGATTTAGATCCAAATATCTCTTGAGGGTATTTCTTCGGAGACATTTCTTGGGAGAATATTAAAGTAATGCAATAGTTTGGGAATTAGTTTTCAGTCTCAGAACGTTTTTCCTAACTTCTTTTCTGAATATTCTGATTTCATATCTCAACTAAATACCATTTGCAATAGTAATAGTCAATATTTAAAAAAGAAATCTAATGATTTCAGTCAAATTTAATCAAATTTTCATACATTTTCATACATCATTATTAACTTTAAAGGAATATTTCCTGCTAACAGCTTATTAACATCAAAATTACAATATTATTGAAGGTAAAATTGTCTTAAGTGATAAAATGTAATGAAGATAAAACTATCTTCAGAAATCTTGAATAAACATTCTCCTTTCTTGATTTAACTTCGAAATTGGCAACATCTTTGTGCAAAATAATTCAATACTCTTCCTTTCTTCATAAAAGAATTCTATTTTTAACATGTTGAATGTCTGCGGCGACTCTCTAAAATCAGGGTTCAATTGGGAATCAAAATCTGTGACGAAAAACCAGTTAAGCCACATTTTTGGACAAATTGTTAATGGCAAAAATGTCTATATGTTTATGTATATTTTCAATGTTGAAAAGTTTATCATCTGAAGTATAGTTTGCTCAATTTTAACCAAATTAGAGTGTTTTTCAAAAAATAAAGAGTTAAGTCTTCATTTCATATCATAAATAACATCAAATAAAAAATTATAAACAATTTATAATCACAAAAATACTAAAAACTAACTTTTACTTTAAACCCAATGTCTGAAAATCACAAGTTTCCAACATTTGCAAATTTCCTGGAAATCTCTGCAAGGGTCCAGGAAATCTTTTCCACTTACCTGCAAACTTATTTTGCTTGGCGGATTTGCTGTTCGGAGTATTTTTGTGCTGAACCGCCGGAGTCGGTTTGGCCAACTTTTGTACTTTGGCAGCATTAGTGACAGTCGCGATTGCCTTCGACTTTGGCGGAGGAGGCTTCCGTTTGTTCGCAGTCTGCTTGTTGGGTTTCACCGGTACTTCTTCCGATTCAGAGGAGTATACCGCAAGTCTGCTCTTAGCCACAGGTTTGTCCTTACTCTTCGTGTCTGGAGCAGCTGCATTGTTACTTTCATTCTTAGATTTCACATGCCGAGCAACTGCCACCGAAGTCGCTTTCTTCTTAACTCGTTCGGAGTCAGATGCTTTTTGGCTTGCAGAACTGCTCGAATTTTCAGAATCCGATGAACTCGATTCGCTTTCAGAACTTGATGAACTGCTGGATGAAGATGCTGACGTGCTTGTCGATGTCGATTCTGAACTGGTAGTCTAAAAAATGTGGAAAAAAGTATTTTTGTATTAAAACAAATTTTTTTAATGAATAAAAATGGTCCATTTATTAAAATATATGGTCCATTTATAAAAATAAATTAGATATTTTTATTTATATGAATTTATTGTTAAAATTAATTTTATTTGTTATATATTTTATGATTTCTTAATTGAAATGTTATTAAATAAAAGAAAAAGTAAATACGCAAAATAAAAAACAATTTACAATATTTTTCCACCATTTTTTACATAATTCTCCTAAAACTAAATTCTTTTAAAAAACAACTAATTATTTTTTATACATACTGTAATATAATAAATCCTGAACATTTTTTCTCAAATAATCTTCAAAGTAAACTCTCTCAATCTCTCAACACAAATTACTTCATTTAATCACGATTTTTTCACACAGAACATTTGAAGTGTTAGAAGTTTGACAGTTAGAAGAGATTTAAGGTTAGGTAGCTTTCTTTTGTTCAAATTCCTCAGGGAAAGAATCATGAAATAAAAAACAGCTGACAGACGAAAATCGCAACAATTTCGCTCGAAACAACTGACGGAAAAAAGTCAATTACGTACTTTTCGCTTGGGAGTCATGCTGATTAGGTTAGTTTAAATAGCGATTGGGGCTTTCGCAGATTCCTCCTGCGAATCCTGTTTTTCTCTGCCGACGAGCGGTTAATTGCGTTCTCGTCTGGAGGTGGGAAGAATAAACGACATAACGCCCTGTCGCATTGTCAGTCAAACCTAACAACCGAGCGACAATAACACTGCGAACAATAAATTCTTTCTCGGAAAATGTAAACTAAAACGGGCGCCCTCTGCCGATGAGTTTTGCGCAAGAGAAAGGTACTTCGATCTGTTATCATTTTCTCTCCACTTCGGGGATCGATTTGTGAAAGTGAGACAGATATCGAGAATTTGCGGCAGAATTTTGAAGACCAAAAAGTATTTTTTTTTTTGATGAACGAAATTAAATGATTTTTCAGATCATCGAATTTCTTATTTTCAGAATATCCAATTTTGTGTTTTATAAAATAAGTTTTGTGGATAAGACAGATGGTTTTCTGAACACATGGATGATTCGAATTGTTAGCAATGGTGGCGTTGTTGGAGAGGTAAATGAACTGAAATGAATGAACGAAGGGAGCTCTATACTATCAACCAAGGATACAACCTCCTGATGATAACTCACATGTGTTTGTTATTGAATTGTATAGTGGAGAAATAAACTCGATTTGAGAGGGATAAAAGGAGTAATTTATTTGTACCTGCACTGAGAGACATTTGGTAATCAAAATGCCGAAAGTAAAAACAGAGAAAACGACACGTGTCCATAAACAGATTAAAAAACAAGGTATGTTGGAAGATAACTTGTCTATTTTATTGGTTGTAAATAAATAGTATTGTTAAGTTGTGTAATTTCTAGTAATTGGTTCTGTTGAATTTAATTTATAATAATAAATAAGAAATATTTGATGTTAAGGATTTACATAAGATAATAAGACTAAAAAAATTGAAAACATTATTGCTATTTGACTGATAAAAATTATTTCAGAATAACTTTAAGTTATTTTAACAACTACCCCTTTTTTGATAATTAGCAGACAAAAGAATATACTGATAAGAACATTGGGGAACTTTTCATAGGTTTAATTTTCCTCAGAATCAGATAAGACGAATTAAAATTGCGTCATAAAAAAGCTGTAATTGTGTAGTGAAAAAAAAAATAAACACAGTTTTAGATAACTAAAAATCTCTGAATGCTCAGTTCTGAGTTGGTATGTTAATTTAAATGACTCATACACTTTGTACTGTTTCAGGGATTCTTTTCAATAAGGATTTTGGCCAGCATATACTGAAGAATCCAAGAGTCGTTGACTCAATTGTTGAAAAAGCTGCCATCAGACCCACAGATGTTGTTCTGGAAATTGGTCCTGGTACTGGAAACATGACAGACAAATTACTGAAGAAAGCAAAAAAAGTTATTGCTTATGAAATTGATACTCGAATGGTAGCGGAATTGAAGAAGAGGTTCCAGGGCACAGAATTTCAATCGAAACTTGAAATTGTCGAGAAAGATGTCCTGAAATGTCAGCTTCCGTTCTTTGATGTCTGTGTCGCTAATCTGCCATATCAGATTTCGTCACCGATTGTTTTTAAATTGTTTCTTCATAGACCAGTTTTCAGGTGAAAGAAAACCACACAGAAATATTTTTAAAACGAAATATTATAAAACTCGGAAAAATTCTGCCTAATTTAGCTTTCAGCTATATATTTTTTTATTTTATTAACAAATTTGTTTAATTAAAATTGTACTATTTTATAATTAAATGTTTTTTTAATAATTTTAAATTTCATTAATTAACAATTAATTTAACTATTTTATTTTTTACCAAAATATTTTAGATGTGCAGTTCTAATGTTCCAAAAAGAATTCGCAGACCGATTAGTTGCAAATCCTGGCGATAAAATTTATTGTCGGCTAAGTGTAAATACTCAACTATTGTCGCGAACTGACACAGTTATGAAGGTTGGAAAAAATAATTTCACACCTCCCCCAAAAGTGGAGTCAAGTGTCGTCAGAATTGAACCGAGGAATCCCCTTCCAGATATTAATTTTAAAGTAATTATTTTTACAATCTCCTAATTGTACAATTATATGCATGGTATAAAAAATTAGTCATTAACTAATGCCATTGTTAATTTATGCAGGAATGGGAAGCTATGACACGAATCGCGTTTAATCGAAAGAACAAGATTCTCTCATCAGCTTTTGGACAAAAGTGTGTTACTACTGTACTTGAGCAAAATTACAGGATACACTGTAATATGAATAATAAGGTATAATAATTAAGATAAGATTCCATTTAGAAGCCATATATGAATCATTTAATTTTTTAAAACAAATGAAAATATTTAGAACAAATTGCATAGTTTCACAAAGTTTCATTTCCTTAATGTTTATTGAACTAGATTAATGTAAGGCGCGCTCCGCGCGCCCAAGATGATCTACTTATATCCATAATCCTTAAAATAATATAAACA
>JABFPB010005891.1:0-12714 GCA_022817645.1 Ceratoteleas bidentatus
CCTTTCGGATTAAAAGGATATTCATTTTGGTTCTGAATCCTTTTGAGCCAAAAAGAATATTTTTAAGAGTGTAGTTTTAATGCAAAACTACTATCTATTCAGTTTAAAATAAATCCTTTCTGCATAAAATTAAGTTGTATTAAGATTAATGGATTTTCACAAAATTACAGTCTTATCAACATAACATTAAGATTTTTAAGAGTGTAAACTAATATAAATATACTCTGCATTGAGTCGTGGTACTTTATCTTATTTTTTTAAAGTTTTAAAAACTGTTTTAAAGTTACAAAAAGTGTTCTCGAGTTAAACAATAATTATTGTTAATTGCACTTTGTTAATAAACATATTTTTAACATTGAGCAGCAACTTGCTCTTAATAGAACGGAAATTCATCACGTCGAAAATTAATTTACATTTTTTAGTTTTTAACAGTAATTACAATGTTATTCATAGTTTTCGTAGCTTTCATTCGTAGTTTTTATCATATAGTCCATATGTGATATTCTATTGAGATTCACCCCTCCGGGTTATATGAATGTAATTTTCATTTTAATAATAATAGTTTGAATGAAATTTCTATAGCTAGTTGTAAACTGTTTTAAACGATACAATTATATAACGTCCATTACCTACATTCTGCATTGAGAAAATCAATCTATTCAAATTAGAGACATGCTTGGATGTTTTTTTTTAATTACACTACTTGTTGTGAAAATTTACTTTAATATATACTGGTCATCTGTTTATATTAAATTATTAATCTTTTATATAGTTAATTAAACAATCGTCATAATTTTTTATGTCATTCGTAAAGTACCGTACAGAAAAGTCAGTCAATATCGAATTGATGTCGGTGATTCTACATTGATGTAGCGTTTTTATAACATTAAATTAATTTTCAGTCAACTTTGTCATTCACCGTCGTTAAATAAATAATTCTTTATTTATCCCCATTGAATCCGAGAATTAGTTAAAAAACAGTGTTCAGTCTTCAAAGGAAGTTGATTCTAGACATCCGGAACTGAATTTCCTTTCATCATTGAATCATTAATTGATGTCTCTTATTTTCTCTGCGTCTTAAGTGGAGTCTTCGAAACTTCTTCTTTTATTGAAAAATTTGCCTTCTTAAATATAATCTTTTGTATTATATCCTACCTTATTTCCCCCAAATTAAACTTAATATTCCATATCAAAGCATCGTTGAATCTAAACATGAACTTTCTAAAAGACAAAACATTTTCATGTACTTTGATAAGATATTCTTTTTAACTATTTCAACCAAGAAAATTCTTCGAGAAATCTTTTAATAAAGTCTAGAGTCTAATGAAACGGAGTTTCTTTTACAGTTTGCTAAAAACGGTTTCTTTATAAGAAATAAAGAACAAACAATAATTTTATAATAAACCAACCATATCTACATTCTATTTTTATAATGCATATTTGAGAAAAGTATCTTTTCGTAACTTTTCCGCACCAAAGATAAAAAATCACACTTTTTTCGAATATACGTTATAAAATTTATAGTCTATTAGGTAGATACATTTTCCCATAACTATACATCTCGCTAGGGTCAATTAATTGTACAATAATTATTTGATCTTTTTTTATTATTATAGACACTAAAAGTGCGTGGCAGCAGACTTTCGACATTACGTTAACATCAACCATTCGGAGAAAAATAAAAACTAATATTTTTAAAAACAGTCGTTTTTAAATGCAACTGAACATTAAATGTAACTTTTTATTGAACGGTGTACTAAACTCTAAACTCTAAATAATATTAATGTTTTCAATATTTTCGAAATTTTAAACTTGAAAATTATTTAAGAACTAAAACAAATAGCAATCTGAGATAAATTCAGGAGAAAATAAATTCACTAAAAACAGGAGATTAGTTTTTAATGAAATATTCAATAGTTCTTAGTTATATTTGTGAATCTTTAACGAACTGTGAAGCGATTTTTAATGTCGCGCAAGTCTGGACAGTGAGTGAAGAGCTATTCGTTAATTTTTTTCTTTTTTTGTCTCCGTGCAAATTCACCCACCTAAAACTCGAACCACAACCCCTCGCCCCCTGTTGAAAAAATCTATTAGAAACCAATAGGAATTGTCTATTTTGATCAACGCGGCTTTTGTCCAAAATCTGTCAAAATTTGCATAGGTTACAATAGGCAATATTACCTCCCACCTGCAAACCCACATTTAATTGATTCATATTAATTTGTTCTTACACATGGAAATAATTTGTATATGTTTTTTGTTTATTTTCCATGCCGATTTATTGGCTCCCAACAGATTTTTTCACCAACCCCCCTTGGTGTCACCGGCACCCGCACCCCCAAATCAAAACCGTCTCCCGCGTCCAGCGAATTACGTAACATAACGCTGATCTGGTCTCTCTTCTGTTCGCAGAGTGTGTTGTCGTTTAGTCGGCGCCGGGAGATGGATCGAACTATCCGCCAGTGAGACGCAGTGGCGGCGATGGCCGGGTTCGCCGGTCGCGCACTGGTGGTCGGCGCGTCCGGGCGCGGGTTTTGACCGGCGAGCTGGATTTGGACTGCGGCGCGCACACGCCGGTCCGCGGGCCTTCGCTTTCCGGGGCACGGCGCTCGAATACCGCGCGGGCCTGACCCGAGGATGTCCGTAGCGGGCCGGGGCGCAGGGTCACCGGCCAGCAGCAGCGCCAACCGGGCGACATGAAGTTGTCAGTGTCGGCCTACAGAGCCCAGGCCAGCGCCCACAAGAAGATACTCTGCAGCTATCAGCACCAGCTGAGTTACGGTGCGACCAACCAGGCGTCGTCGTCCCGGACCCGGACCCCCTCGGACCCCGCAGCGGTCCTTACTGGTCTCAAGGTGAGTCCAGTTTGGCTTTCAGTGGGCTGAGAATGTTGATAATGGGGTCCTGGGATGGACTGTAACAAGAGATGAAACACTTTTTTGTAGTAATTTACAAGAGAACGAAAATCTGAGGGTGTGGGAAGGTTACAAGCAATTGTCTATTTTAAGTATGAAATGAAAACTTGAACATTCTTATTATTCCCGAACAGAACATCGAAATTCCTACGAAGATACCACGTGAAATCTCCAAAATTGACCCCAGAAATCTCTGTCTCCCAAACATCTCCGGGCAATCCACGTAGAATACACGTGTTTGTTCTGTTCGGGTTCTGTTATTCTATTCTGTTATTGTTCTGGCAGAACGAAAGCAAAGTTTAAATAAATGACAGCGATAGGCAGCGATAGACATATTGAAGTAGAGGGGAACGCTGGGCCTCGAAAGGGTTAAATAAGAGATGGAACACTTTCGTACTAATTTAGGATACGGTTAGGAAATGGAACACTTTTGTAGTATTTTAAGGTATGGTGGATTTTATTTGGACCTAGGCGTTATGGCGAACACCTTAACAGCTTGGAACCATAAATGGAATTTGACTCTGGGAACCATTGTGGAACCAACTAGGAACATCCATCCAATATTCCTAGCCAGGTTCCACGAATGGAAATCCATTTATGAAACCCATCTAGGAATTCCAATCATGGAATCTATCTAAGAATAGTGGATGGATACTTGAACCAAGCTTGGTCCACAAATATTTCCAGAATCCAATTTCATTTATGATTCCAAACCAGTGTTTATTTTCAGAACTAAGTTCGTTCAAATGAGAGATGGAACACTTTCATAGTAATTTAGGGTATGGTGAGTGGATTTGAGTTTTTGGGCCTAAGTGTTATGGTAAACATATCATTTACATAAGATAAATTACAGTTTTGTGATAATTTGGGACAGGATGGGTGAATTTCAGTTAGGCCTAAGTGTTATGGTGAAAATTAGGTTTAATTGAATGCCTACGAAATATTACAACGAGGTGTAATCGATATGGGTATTGGGTTGATAATGTTCTGCTTTGGCGGTGATCTAAATGTTCAGTCAGTTGAAATTTAATTGATGGCGACGATTCTAGATCAGCTGGATGTTTACGTCGATTTGATACTGATTCAATGTTATTATTATGAATGTCGAAATATAGGCATTGATTCAACGTTCAATGACAGCGTCCACTGAGTGTCAATGTCAACAGTCAATCGATTTCGGTTCGATGTCGACTAGTATACATTCTAAAATTGATTCAACGTCGATTTAATATATAACAGACTTGACATCGACGTCGAATTAATATCGATTTTACATTACCGTTCCGTTAGGGTAATAAAAATGTCCTGCATTTACAGTATGACCTATCATATCATCTAAGAATTGTGTGATGACAATGTATCATGTCAAATGTGAAATAATCTTTGAAGATAGAATAGATTTATTAAAATATGACGTGGTGCATCATGATTAGATTATCATGGTAGATTTCATTGCAATTCTGGCAGATTGAACAATTTTCTAAGAGAACACGTACAAGTGTTTTTCACTGAAACACTCGAAGTGTTCTCTACAAAGTTTAATGTTGAAGTACTTCAGCTGTTCTACGTAAACTTCAATACTTAAACTGTTCCGAAATAATTGTGTAACTTTTTGGCACGTTTTTGTAGGAGAAATTATGGAAAGTAAAAATACATTACAATATGACTACTTACAATTTGGTAAATATCGTGTGGAAAACGAAATTATTTTGAGTGACACGATTAATTTTTAAGTAAAGAAAATCGCTTTGATTAAAGAGCATCATTTCTACCCAAGAGCATCTTCACTTGGATTATTATATCTTAATAAATTCGATGAGAGAAGAATGACAGTGAGAAAAAAAACTTTGCAAAAAATTAGAGATTAGAGATACAGAGACAAAAGATTTTTTAAGGTTGTTAGACACTTTAACGAGGACAAATTTTGCCGTTTGAAGAGTAAATTTGAGTACCACGGTAACATCTGCTGTGTACGAGTTTCCTGTTTTCAACAATATTAGTTTGTCGTTGTTTTTAGAGCCACCATCTGCTGCATGGAAAATATTTAGTTGCTACGGTTAAATTTTCATTTGCTCAACTAAACAATGTAGGTCGAGTAGACTATTCAGCTTAATAAGTTTCTTCTACTAAATACCGTGTCGTATTTAGTAGTTTGCGACAATAACAAATTAATTTTTCCCTAAGTATATTTTAGTTGTATCCCCGATTATAATATACTTAGGGAAATTCCTTAAGGAATTTCCTTGAGGAAATTCCCTACGAAATGTGAAGAAAACGTATTTTGGGAGTTATTTGTTATATTTATGTAAAAATAACATTATACAATCGGTTATAGTGAAATAATAGAGACGTCAATCGATATTGTTTTACTGTAACATTTGTTTACAAAAAGAAACGATATATCCGCTTGAATGGTTGAATTTTTCTGTGAAAAGTCTATTTTTGTTAGAGGTGAAGGTTTGTTAGCGTTAAAACAATTTGTCAATGGAGTTCATAAAAATGTTTGCATTGAATCAATGAAAATTTATGAAAAAGGGGTGCGGGAAGTGCTAAAAAGATAGAAAAAGTAGTAGATGACGTATAAGTTATCATTTTTGCTCCTCTTTTTTGTGGTCCTGAGCCCAATCTCCCCAATCAATAAATTTTTACTTTGACAGGCCGATAATTAAAGTCGGCGATTCTATTGCTCGTGCTTTTTCGTCGCGCCCTTATATCACACACGCGTCTTTTAAAATCAATGATTTAAAATCAGTTTTTAATTTAATGATTTTTGCCGTTAGTATTTTTTGAAGCATTGCGTATAGCCACGCAGCACGCTTAGTTTTTTCTATTACCAATATTTTCTGTGTCATGAAATTAGGGCAAGTTCTCTGCAGGAAATAAATTTATTTCCAGGTATCGCTGTATTAATGAAAATCTTATTCTGATTTGACGTAAAGAGAGATCACGCGCTTTAGACACAGAATTACAGTGCGTATCTTGTGACTACACGTTTGGTATAATATTTAAATGCAAGGCAGGTTATTCGTGACTGAAATGAATAATGTAATTACGATGAAAAATCCATGCTTTGCGTTTTTATTGATATTACGACATGACATATAACGTAACCATTTAATTTTAGATCAACATAAAACATTATCAACATTATTTTCAACGTGTCAGAGATTTAGTAACAAACTTTATATATTAAGGATATTTAAGAAGTATTAAAAAATTATAACAAATTGAGGAAAATGATATTTTCAGTTATCGCAGTTCTGTCTCAAATCTCAATTCTGTCTCAGCATTGATTTTTGAATAGAATTTTAGTTTTAGTTTTAAATCGTTCACATTCCAAATGTTGGAAACATTGTGACTTCATACAATACATAGCGTAAGAAAAATAACTAGAACTGACTGCTCAACAGTTAACTTTCGCAGTAGCATTCCCAAGAAACTAATGTTTCAAGTTGTTGTACAATGTATTCCACAGCCGTCCAACTTCAAAATTTCACTTCCCAAATTGCTATTGTGAAAGTTCACCAAATCTTAGAAACTTATTCCTAATCCTCTAAATACAACTAACACACATTTTTAAAACAAAAATAGCAGTTTGGCTACATTCATTAAATCTTGAAATACATTTCATTCGGGCAAATTCCCTTTATCTATATTTTTCAAACGCCGAGTATCGCCGATTGAAAAGCCGATCTGATCAATTCAGTGACTGCATGTTAAAACTCATCTCGCGCTTTTGCAGTTTCTTATGACGCGCGTCGAGTTATACCATCCAGCCACTCAATTGTCCGCGACTAAACGGCGCGCTCTATTTGCGAAACCCACTGACGTTTTGTCCGCTTGTCAGTGGCGAGCTTTGCTCGGTTTCGCGTTTTTCCCCGCTGCAAATGAAACGGCAGAAGAAACCCCGCGATGCTCGGATTCCGAGTGAATCATTTCGTCGAGCGTCGTCTCGCGATTGGACAAAACTGTTTTGCCGCGCGAAAATTCGCTGGGTGCGGGAAACCACGAATTCGAGAAGTTAGCGTCTTCGAAGTTGCGAAAATTCGGCCGAATGGGACTTTCGAAATTACGAAGTTCGAGTGGACGGCCAATTTATGACCACTTCTGACTTTCGAGTCAACAACTGATCGATTATTCACGCGAATAATTCGCACTGATCGATTATTCAAGCGAGAATGTGCAGCAGAGAAACGAAAATGCTATAAATTGTATTTCTTTTTAATCAATACCTGAAAAAGTGTCTTATTTTGAGACACTCAGACTTGGAACAGATTTTGTTTCAGACTTTGATGAATGCTTTTTTGATTTTTTTCGGTTCTTGCAAAAAAAAAGAAGATGCTTAGTTTTGGTCATTTTTCACTGAGTCCCCTTAAAAATGATTCGGCTGATAAAAATAAAAGATTGGATGACCGAACCGAATCCTTTCCGAATCGTAAAATCTTCGTAACTTCGTCCCGAAACTTTCCGCGCGATTGGATTCATTTCTCAATTTTCATTCCAACTTAAAATAAAACATTTCATATGACGCCAGATCGATTGATTTTTCTCGACCGAAGAAAAAAATTGCCGCGCCCGATAAAGTCGCAAAAACGCGTCCAGCTTTGTGCCCGTAAATAAGCTGATTAACGCGTTTCAGTCGTCACTTAAAATTCGTCCTTTAAATTTGATTGTCCGTTGCTTTTTCGCCGCGCGCATCGTGCGACGTGTTATATTAATGGACTTATTTGGAAATTTCATTAACTTAATTGAACGGCTCGCGAACGCCGATTCGATGCGAATCTCTCGGTCGCGTGACGAAATAATTTTATACACTTAGAGTCGAAAGGCGCGAGTCACGTACGCCACGCGTTCGAACGCCAATTTTGCAGCGACGTTTTACCTGTTGCATCTTATTAAGAATTTTTGCGCAGGCAAATTTAATCCTCCTTTTGAAAGAAGATCCGGGTTCAAAGTGTCCGTTTTGCTCGTTTTTCTTCGACCCGAGAAAACGGAGGCACGAGAAAAGTGAAATATTTTTAATCGTGTTTTCTGCGTGGAAGACGATTTTTCTTTGATCATCGCGTTTTTCGAATCGCCGTGTAATTTTCTTCCGGCGTTTATTATTGAAAATAAAAAAGCCGAAGGTAACCCAAGAATAACTTCGACGAGGCATTATCCCCGGGAAAATTCGCGATGGAATCCGTTTACAGATCAGTCGATCGTCGGAAATTTCGAACCGGGTAAACGGACTCGAATTTCGGTAAACTTATTTGCCCGAAACGAGCATTCAAAATTCTAATGATCCGCTCGCGATATTCTAATGATCAATCGATGCCATTATATGGCTCGCCGAATCGTCGAGTACATTCGTGCCCTAACAGATACGCTTCTAAAACACGTAGATTCTACGTGGAATCTACGTCGAATCTACGTGGAATCTACGTCGAATCTACGTGGAATCTACGTCGAATCTACGTGGAATCTACGTCGAATCTACGTCCGAATGTTCCTCCTCGTAGAATCCACATGGATTCCGTGTTCGATGTCCATACGGTTGTACATTAATATTACATCGCGAGGCGATTACGCAGAACGAAAAAGTTATCTCAAAAACGGTTCCATTGGATGATAAATTGTAGACATCGCAACTGGGCTAAAAAGCGACCTAATACTTGATCAGCAACAGTCCAGATTTTAAGCTTACAGGGAACCTCAATTTAGCGTCGGGTTCCGGCGAAATTTTATACGCCGAAGAAGGATAACATGCGAATTCGTCGCAATCCGATTCCTTTAATGCCACAGTGCCGCTGGAATTTGCGGTTTCGTGCACTCCTCAAGCGATCCGTAATTTTTATTAGTCGCGGGAACAACTGTCTGATTACTTCGGGACGAATTTCGGCGACGAAACGACGGATATGTATTACAGTTCTTTGAGCAGTGGTACAGTGATGAAACTCAACGAGACGTCTCGGCGCGTTTTCATAAAATTTAACGTCCTAATATCTCGGAATGTGCGTTACATATTGGACGGACGCAATTGCGTGGAGATAAATTTTTATGCGATTCCGCTGGCGAAACTGCAAAAAAATTCTTCCGCCCCGGTTTTATGGACAAGTGGCTTATAGGTAGTTCCCTTTAATTAGTCGCTTTCGCTATTTTTCGTTGTAAATTTACGGTGGGAATGTAGCTGAAGTCAGATTTTAATGTAAATACGATTCATCGAGTGAAAAATTTATCATTTGATTGTTGATAAAATGGATTCGTATGAATGAGTTCGTAAAACAGTATTTCGTAAGACATTCGTCTTGCAAATAAAATTCGTGTATGCTTTACGAAATGATTCGCAGTTTGTACAAATATTTCACGGTATTTTACGAATTTACTGTGTTACGAACTCATTCATCCGAATTCATTTTCGGAATGATGAAAAATTGGTTACATTTCTACATGCTGATTGTTTAACTTCTCTGATTTTTTGTAGAGATTAGTTCTTAGTTTTCAAGATGAAAAAAATCTCTTTTCCAAAGGACAATCATTTTATAACTTTAAGGATAACATGACTTCACTTTTAATAATTTATGGTATTAATAACAACCGAATACTTTAACAAAATTTCATCCCCATAATTCATTCTGCATTTTTTAGGAAGAATTGCATAAATCAATTTTTTGTAATCTCGAAAAATTGTCGTGTACTTTGTGCAATAAATAACGACTCATAATGCCCGATTCATATTGCAAATTCGGAAAAGTGTTGTTCGGCTATCCGGGCGGGATTTATCGGCGAAAGTTATTTTGTAATTGGTCGCTTAGATGTATGTCGCCTGTGTAGATGCCAGCGACCGTTTTATGATAAAATCTCGGCCGAAACGTGTCTTCCAAGTTCGGCCGGTGCATTGATCTGTCGGTAAATTTCGCGGGTTATCTCCGTTTGCTTTACGATCGGCGAACTTATTGCCAAATAGCGCCAATAGTAGCTCGTAAAAGATTCACTTGACGACGAGATTTTGTACCGTCGATCGATCGGCGACGTTTGCCGAGTCGCGGCAAAAAAATCGACAAAAAGCGGACGGTTATTTGCCGGCCATGTTGCAGTTTATAAATTTACGAGGAGGGAAATCTCGTCTCATTGTTTCCAGCTATCTTCTTTAAGGGGATTCGTCGGCGGCTTTTTTTCGGCGCAGAAAGAAATTGCTTCCTTTCCTTTGAGACTTTCATTATACGAGGGAAATTAAAATAATGATTTCTCTTTATTTGTTGTTGCCCTCACATTTCATGATTAATTAACAAGCGAATTGCACGGGGCGGAGAATTGCGACGGTTTTTCAGGTTATACTGGTGGAAAGACTTTTTACTTTTTGCAGTGTCTCATTATTTTAATAAATACTAAAAAATAACAGTCGAAAAATTAAAGAACATGGAGAATAGGGAAATATATGAATATAAAAATGACAAATCGATATTTTTTAATGATACTTGTACAGTTTTTGTCAAATTTTCCACTGAACACTCCTCCTCGAAATGTCTTAATTTGAACACTTGGAAACAGTCACTTGAAGTTTTAATTAACGCAAGGTCGAGTGCAGACTCCTCCAAACAGTCCGAATTTGTGGACTTTCGGATTTACTGTTTCGGGGGAAAATCGATGCCAGGACGTCCTCTGTGGCGCTATCATTTCTCGCAAGGTACTCTAGCATTTTAAGCGCGCTTAACGTCAGATTCTGACGTTTGATAGAGAGTATGTTCTTTTCGACCAGCCACATGATAGCCCATGACAAGAAAACAAACGTCCAGAGATGACTCCGCGACAGCTGCCTAGTTAGAGAACAATTTAGTTACATACAATGAAACAACTACACTACAAAAACAGGTGTCTTCTTTTAAGACGTTTTGCTGAAAAACGTCTCAAACGAAGATGTTTTTCGATAAAAAAAGATACTAAAATTATCTAAACGTTTTTTTCGAAGACACTATTCATCCAAGAAGAGAATTTGTAGGTAATCACAACAGAATGAATTGTTTGAGGTTAGGCAACAAGAGAGACACATCTTCCATCATTGTAACACCGTTTTTTTTGTTTTTATGTACGGCTGGCAGCTTCGAGACTGGATGTCACAACTTGCCACGAGAGCGCGCGATCGTAGAAAATGTCAAAAAAAAGGCCGGTGGTTCGTATCACATTTTACGTATCGCTTTTGATACTCTCTTTGTGATTTTCATGTACTTTCCTTGCTTGATGCTCTCTCTCTTTTTTCGTTAATTATTTATTACGTCACTCACACGCCCACACAGTTCCATTTTAACATTTGCGAGCGAATATACTGTCTACTGTGTCCTGTAAATATTATATTTGTTCAAAGTACGAGCAGAGTTAATAGAACATTTACTATACACATAGACCAAGCTGCATGAAGTAACGTTCCGATCTCTCTCAAGTAGCGTAATTTGCGCCCCCTACGTTAAGACGCGTAAGTCTGCTACTACGTTCGTTTTCCAATTTCGCCATTTCCATGTCGCACTGTTTATTTTATAGTATTCCGATCCTGTTGAACCTCTCGTAACGCCACGCCATACACGCCTGGACACTTCCTTTTGTTCGACTCGATTGTTACTTTTATTTTCGTACAGTAACGTAACCGTAGATTTTTAATCAAGCCTCTGCATATCGTTAATTTCACTCGGCAAGCAGTACTTAGAAGTTAGAGACGATTCCCGGCGAAACGAGATCTCGGGGAATTTTACGCCATCGCGATTAATGGGGGAATTATCCGCAATATTGATTCAGCCCTTCCAACTCTAACTGTGCCATAAAAGACCTTTGTGTTCCACGATCTGCCATTGGTGTTTGTAAATAACACGAGACATATCGGCCCAGTGTGCTTCTGCAAAAATATTCTTAACCGCTTGACACCGTAACCTCACTTTCTAACAATCTGTACATACTTTAACGAATGGCTGCTATCCATTCGAAATTTTTGACTGTTCCATTTAGATTGCCGGATTCACGTCCAACATCGTAAATTGTAAGTGTAAATCAAACTTTTTACGGTCCAACCTAACCCAACTTTACCGTAAGCTCCTCGGTTTTTGCGACCACTTACATTATACGCGAAGAATAATTAAGCGTCGTCTCATACCCGTTAGTGCAGTCATTTGCAATGGCTAATGACAAAAATAATCATAAGGATGCACGAACGGTAACGGTTAACTTAATTATGAAGTTCGTGCTGGAGTGTCGGGCAACGTGGTGGCACGTTCGATACGTAGACGATGTCAAATATTGCGTTTAATTTCGAAAATCGTCGTACCCACTTTCCGCACCATGTTTCCCCAGGAATTATTCTAGTCTTGCGTTTGTTTGTTCGCCCATGGAAATTAGCTCCTTTTATTTGCATCGAGCGATAACTTAGTGCGTTGATCACGTAGCCAAATAGACAAAGGAATTAGCTGTAGTCGAAACGACGTTGACTTAACGCATCGATCGGACGGGTCAAAGTTTCATCGATTTCACGTCAGCTTCTTAGTTATTACAATGAAAGCCGGTGACTAAGACGTCTTTGTCATTCATCTGCTCGAACGGACTGAGTGTATTTGAGCAGATTCGCGACCTAAAATGGCTCGATTTAAGAACTCTATTGGATTCGGGATGAACCTAAAGATGTCTAGAAAGGCTGGAAAGGTTTTTTCTAGAAAGACTGGGTCCAGTTTAACTGTTAGCTAGTAACTACATAGTAGTGTAAGGCAGTAACTGAAGAGGCACTAGCCAGTTCAAGTATAACTATTGAGAGCCTAACTAGGAACTAGTTAGTTCGAGCTTG
>JABFPB010005892.1:0-12716 GCA_022817645.1 Ceratoteleas bidentatus
AATTTTATGAAAATTTTATATAAACTATTTATACAAATGATTTACATAAATTATGCAGCACAATGAGGAAGTACATTCATGTAAACTTTATGTAAAATCATTTACATAAATTCTTTACACAACATTTATATATAATTTATATAATGCTGGCTATTAGGGTAGATATACTTTATGATTTGATATATTACGTTATAAATTTGTACACACCAAAGATTACGTTGCGTGCAGATACGTTTCCACCGTGGTTTATGCACATCTTAAACGCATGATTATAAAAAAGAAAACAGCGTACTTTAATTATAAACAATCAAGATTATGCACATTTTGCTGAGTTGCGTGCGTCCTGCAAATCACTAGCGTCTACTCTCTATCGAAACTGCTTACGAAAAGTCGAGAACTCTCTCAGGGAGAACCCAAAGTCTTTTTGGTCTCATGCGAATACTCTTAGAAAAAAGGGCTTATACCGGAATGTGTAACTTGTGACAGTACGACCTCGACTAATTACTCTGAAACAGGTATCTTTCCAGCGCTTTGGAAGAGGAGTAAGGTGATTCCTATCCTAAAAAATGGCGACAGTGGTAACGTTCAAAACTATCGCCCAATATCTATTCTTAGTGCCCTACCGAAATCTTTTGAGAAACTCGTTACCCACGGTATTTCTAATTTGCTTCAACCTTATTTTGTAGATGAGCAACATGGGTTCATTGAACATAAATCCACTGCCTCCAATTTGACTATTACAACTCAAGCTATAACCTCGACGATGCCAAACGCAATCAGTTGGATATTATCTACACTGACTTTTCTAAAGCGTTTCACGGAATAAAGTACGATCTTCGTATTAGCTAAATCCGAATATGTAGACGTTTCTTTGTACTGTAACGGGGCAAATTTTCGCAACACGTATCTTCGCCACGATATCGGTCATTATGCGAGACTAACTTAACTCGATCATTATTTCGAGTTACAGGAATTTTCGTTATACTCCAAAATCTAAGTTTTCCGGTTCTCGAACTGAAATTTTTTACGCAGGATCGCCACCGGGAATCACCCGGACAAACTAAAACCCCCCCAAATCAAATTAGTTTCCGATACCGTGAAGCGGATTTATGATTCATGCGCAACCAGATTGATTACGGAAGATTTCCGGTAAGGGATTTCCTTTTGCCAATAAAAGTCCTGTTATCCGAACTAAAACACTACGTTTATTCAAAAGAAGCAACTTTGCATGTATCGGACAGTGGTTAACATGTTTTATAACAAAACACGTGATTAGAGACGCGGGATGTAGGTCCCCTTTTTGACCGTATTCTGAAACTCTCGGTCATAACGTATCAAACAAAAAAAAACGAAATAAATTAAGTACGAACCCAAATGTTCCGAGTTAATAAATACTGAGTTACTTCCGAGTTTCCGGTCAGCGGGACTTCTCGGTTCATCACGGGGCTCTACACATACTTTCTTACCAACTGCTAATTTTCAATTTGTCTAATTTTCATTAACTTCTAACTTCCGAAAAATTTGAACAAACTAAATCTGATATCGGTTTTTCGAGTTTCGAGTTTCGAGTTCTATTCTCATATCTACATGAACAACCTCAAATTTCAAATTACGTGGCACCTACTTGTCCACTATACAAATGAGCTAGGATCCCGGAAGGGAACGGGGTTTGAAGGCGCAGCTCTCGTGGTCGTCATCTGGATAGGGCCGCACACTCAAACTCCGCCAAGTCCCGGTCCGTCTACTCCGGGGACCCAAATCCGCCCGTACGCTCTCGCCGTTCGCACGCGTCTCTCCCTCTAATTTTCCGAGAACCTGAGCTCTTGATAATCTCCTTCACTACTCTCTTTCGTGTACTGATACCGGTAATTGTCGGGCAAGGCCGAAGTAGCCCGAATTACTTCTCCACTAACCAAGTCTTCAGGAGACCGACAAAGTCCAGCGACGTAGGAGAAACGGGAAAACTTGTACCATCTCGATGCTCGGGCCCATCTGGAGATACAACAGCGCGTCGAGGTCCAACCTCTAGCAGCGTCCCTCTCTGGGGTCGAACCCTTCCGGACAACAAACGGAAGGTGACTATCCACGGCATCGAGTTTGGACAGTCTCGAGGTGAGGTAGATAGGTCTCACGGGCCAGCGTGAATCAATGCTATCCCTGCCCTAAAGTTGACAAGGTGCCCGCGAGAAACCTCTCCCCGATGTTGTTCCCGCTAGTTGGTGTCGTACCGGTAAAGATGTGGCCAAATGTCTCCACCGGGAATAGCTCGTCGCTTCGGTACGAGCTAGCTTGATCGGTTTCCCAAGATCCTCGATATCTCCCGGGTCTTGGTAGGTAGCCAGCGCCTGGTCCAGCGCGCGAAGATTCGCATACCTGCATTCCTCTCTTCCCATTGGCATGGCAGCCTCCAACTTCAAATAAACTCGATAGGCACACTACTCAAGAGTGTGAAGGTTCCTATCAGCGGAACTCAGTTTCCTTCCACCGGACTCTCGCTGATCTCGGAACCGTCTTGTCCCTTGCCGGAACCCCTCCTTTTCCTCCCTCCTAACCTGCGGGTCCACTAATTCTAACGATAAAAATCAAAACGTTAAACCTCAAACTAAATGACTGACTCACGAGGATGTTAGATAACCAAAAATACATCTATCATATTACAAGAAATATATTACAAATATATCTCACTCATACATCTCATCCACACACATAGTATTCTCGAAAATAGGGTCACAATCGGTTCATTCTGGTACTCACCACGAGAGATGCTGTACGCTTCGAATCGCGGTACTAAAAAAAAGGTTAACATATTTTTGCCCTGGCAACATGAGGCTGTTCATATCAAACGGATACCGCTAAGATTTGCTCATTATCAAGTAGCTGAGAGAAAGCAGAGTTTTTCACGGTGTTCATCGAGAAGCACCGTCACAGTACAGCTGTCAGATTTTATTTTCAAGCTAGATTAGCACATTATTTTTTTATTTTATTCACAAAACTATAAATTGCAGCATTTTCCTGTAGGTTATGTATCTTGAATAAGCAGTTTGACTGAATCAGTCAAACAGTGTACTCAGAAAAAACATTTAGGTGGCGCCATCATTAAAATTGGAAACGAAAATTAAACATAACCAATCATTTCAAGAACACATAGCTGTTTGACTGATTTAGCCAAACGCATTATGTGGTTCATCTAAACCGTTTGTCCGATTCTCATGACGCATGTTAGGAAAATGTATTTGACTGAATCAGGCATACAGTTTGCTTGTACCCATAGCAGCCATACAGTTTATCTAAATCAGGTAAAAATTTGCTTGTACTGGTTAAATTTTTTTTCCGTGTAACTTCATAGAATCTGAAAGATTCCTCATATAATTTTGTTCAAACACATTTTCATCATAAAATAACCTTGATTGGTTTGGCGGACTAACTACCTGAAACAATCGCGGGTATTTTGTTTTTTTCCCGGTCTATCTTTTTTGCCTCGCGATGATGAAAGCTTTGGGAAACAGGACGAAAAGGAACGCGGGCGATGATTAATTCATGGGCACGCGAAATCCCGAGCATTTTTTCGCCCAATTGTAATGGTCGCGAAAAACAATGGGCCGTGAGACGCAGTGAATCATTCGTTAATTGCGCGATTACGCGCGCCTAATTTGTTTTGCGCGCCGAGAACGAACCATTGCGCGATTAGCGTCGGCGCAAAGTGACTAAGTGTTTCTTCGGCGAACGCCTCGAAGCGTCGTCCCGCGAGTGATTAAGCCGCCGTCAAATGTTCACTGTCATTCTCCCACAGCCGGATTCGAAGGTGTACTAATTACGCCGGGAGACGCTTTAATTAAACGCATTGTTTGGCTCGTTAGCCAATATCTTAATCAGGTGCACACTTTCAGGAACCTTTCCTTTCGCGTCACTCATACCTTTCAATTTCTTCCAATATCGAAACAGACATTATTCTTTGAAATTGCATATAAGAAAACAAGTTTAAATTATTTTTCACCAAGAAATTTGTAATGAATTGTATCCTGTACGAAAAAATAACTGTAAGTGTGATTGTTTCTAATTTGGAATGATAAATTTTCATATGTAAAGAAGTAGAATTTACTATACTCTTCTTATCGTTCAACCAAACTCCAAAAGAAGCGTTCGACGAAACGACTCTGATTGACCAATTTTTCAGTCGACTCGAAAAAACCTTGAGATAAAGTGACTGCGGCGAGTGACAGCATTTTGCGCGAAAAAAGTCGCATTTGTTCGAATGATGGGAAACGCAAACATGCGAATGATAAGCAATCGCGCGCAGGGAAGCGCCGAGTTGCGCAGACGAATCTCGCGGAAAAGATGCCGCTTAGGCGCCGATAAGCCGGGAAAAGACGCGGCTTGTCGCCAGCTTATCAATTACGCCGATTAAACGACAAACTGGCGATTCGGCTGCTCGATTGATCAATTTACGAGCCGTGCGCGACTTATTGGCAGCGACGGTTTTTTGGTCGTGTTGTTTTTTCGAGAATTGCTAAGTTGATTAAAGATCGTCGAGAGGACGAATTTGACAACCGGGACAAATTAATTTCGAGATCGAAGCCAGGCAAATAAAAACAACATCGCTTTGGTTTGTTTCGGGTTACGAGAAGCTGAATAAAAGATGACGGCGCAAAATTTTTCGTCGCTAAAACATTAATTAACAAGTTAACATTTCGAGGAGTGAAAGGTTAATGTGAGTTTGCATCGAAAACGTAGTTGATTCCCGAGTTTTCACTCAGGAAAGTCACTTGAAAGTACTGTTGTGCTGAAGTGTTCTGTAGACTGGAATGATGAGTAGTAAAAAATTATTTTCGTGAACATTGCGCTTATCTCTTTCGCGATAAGGTACCAATCTCGGTACATCCGGTCGTTCGATTTCCGGAACTTATCTCACGAAAGGTCATCCAGAATAAAAAAGTGACGGAAAGTGCATCGAGCGCTCATTTTCTCGTTTTATTTCGAACTTGGGCCAGACTGAACTGACTATAGCCACTGAAAAGCGACAAAACTTTCCAGTTTTTTTCAATCAGTTCGCCACATAATTAGCCTAATCGCGGAACAATGCCGGCCGAACTTCCTATGGTCAATTGACACCGTCGAGATAATTCCACGCGATAATTCCGTGTTGTACATGCGTGCGCGAGTGGAACGGCGAATTATCGCGATAACGTCACCGGTGACTTCCCCATCGCACATAACCGCCTACTGAAAATTGGCCGGCCGCGACTGGATAATTTCCACGTTTCTCCTTCGGCCTTGTTCTCTTTGCAACCCGACCTTTTCACATACTTTTATAGCATAAGATCGGCTCACTTTGTTGGACCCCTTAATAATGAATTGCACTGATCTTCTAATGAATTGAGGATTTTAATCAACTTCTAAACCGAGTGAAATGATGAAAAATAGATACAGTGGCGATCTTACCAGGATGGTCACTGTAAGTAAATTTAAGCCCCATATTTACGTAAACCTTTAAGTGAATATGCTACATAACAGCAGTGTTTTTCCCAAACTTCTTCCGGACCCCCAAAACGTCGAACTGCACGGAGAGAAAAGTTGTCTTAATTATTACTATATTATATAGCATTCCGAGGACGAAGCTTCCTCTCTTCATATTTGGTACATGTATTTTTCATAATTTTCTTGCAATGTTTTCAGTTCAAATTACTATATTTGTAGAACAAATGAAAATTCAATTTAAAAAAAAAATATTTTTCACACAGAGTCTCGAACTCGCGATCTTGGGGTTCACAGCTTTTCACCTTCACCACCGACACTGTTAACATTGGAAGCATTCGATCTTTCTTTTGTTTGAATAAGCGCATCATATGTTTACATTATTTGACCTTGCGTGAAAGCCGTTTTTACTAAGAATTTATCACAATTTACTACAAAATATAGTAGTTTATACTGTTATGGAAGCATCGTCCTCGAATTACTATAAAATATAGTACTTTTTGATACAATTTTTCTCTCCGTGTGCAAAATGCGATTTGCATGGATTATGACACCGTTCAAAGGAAGCGGAACTCGTCCGAGAATTGTTCGAGACGAATCATCAATCTCGCCCGAATTCGAAGGGCATCGGACAAATTAATCAGAAGGGTTTTTTTGGTCGCATCTTGTCGGCATTTCGTAACTGTAATTTTTTAGTCGTGCGTGTCTACATAAGGAGGAAGATGCAATGGGCGTGAAAAATCGAGGGTGTGTCGTGGAATGACACTTAAATAATTCATGGCGCGACACGGCGGCGAAAAAGCACGGCGGGAACGGAGCTCCCGTTCGGCCGGGATAAGCTCTTTAAAGTGACGTCGTGGATGAGGACTGACAGGACGCAGGAGAGCATGAAGCGACCGAAATGAAAAATGGCCTAGCGCCGAACGGGATTGCTAAATGCGAACGCACGCAGAGGGGGATTTGCGTCCGCACTTTGTTCGCCATTTCTCCCGATGTTTGCGAAGAAATTGTTCGTGCTGTTTTGATCGAGTCTGCGCCGCGGGGAGAAGAAAGTGCTTTCGGAAATTGCAGTTTTATGGGCCACGTTTTGGCAGACCCGCTGGGCCGACTGGTTCCTTCTAAAGAAGTTCCTTGCAGGCATTTTTTAAAACAATTCTTTTGTGAACAAGTTTTGCAATGAAAAATGTATCAAAATTCATTTACACTGGAAAATGAAACCTCTCATTTTAAGAAGTTTTGTCCAAAAAGAGAATAAATATATCTTATTTTAAGATATAAAGTAGCCAACAAGATAGATTAAACCTCTTAACCCTTATTTTAAGAGATGTGTAAGAGGGCACCTATACGAAACGCGGTGCCATATATTGCAGACATATATGTCCCCTACAACATTTTTACAGGTATTTAACTTTTTTTTCATTGGTGGTGGCCATTTTAATTGCGAAAATGTCACCATCTAGTTTTCGCAGTGTAGCTACGAACTAAAAACTTAAAAACCATCTGAAGATTGTTTTTTACTAGTTTTTAAGAGGTTAAAAAGCTACGCCAAGTCAAAATTCGTCTGGGGCCGTTTAACTATTCTTATCCTGCTACCCTCTTTTTCTTAGTTGTGACCTGAACCCACGACTTTCAGTGGTGAAAACGTGCTTATATTCGAGTGAAGAGTCGCGGGTAAAAAATAAACTGGCGTTTAATTGTGTTCGTCGAATGGCAACTGGAATCGCTCGATTAGCGATGATCGTTTATCAACATTCACCGTCCACGGCCGAACAATCGTTGTTAAGTTGGACAAATTTACCACATCATCTCTTACAACTTCTTCGACGTGTTAATAATTGTCATAAAAAAGAACACGATAGATCTCGATTGTAACGGAGCTTACTTTTCGCGCAAATTGCGTAAATTAGATACAGTGGTGATCCTGCCAGGATCGTCACTCTAACTAAATTCAGCCCTCACATTAAGTGAATAAGCTGTTTAGCGTAGTGGGTGACTGGAAATGGCGAATTGAATCAAGGCAAGGCACGGCCGGCGGCTCAATTAAGGCGGGCTCGTCTGCCTTTCGTTCTCACGTAACCACGCGGAAGGAAACGTCCGAGAAGCGGGCAATCGACAGCGTTCGGCCAATGAAATGTTATCAAGCGTTCGTGAAAGTGACAAACGCGCCGACCCGGTTGATCGGCAGTGGACCAGCGCGCGCCGGCACGAAACCGGAAGTGCGCGCGGAGGTTCGACCGCAAATCGAGAGAGCCACCCGGAAACGGACAAAAACGCCATCCCGTTACGCGCCCCACGTTCCGACGACGTATTGTTTACATTCGCGTGTTTATCATGTCACACGTGGAATATACCGTACGTAAAGAGCGGAATAGGCACTCATTTGGAAAAAATGGAATGGACTAATGTGAATGATAGACATTTTCCAGAAACTGACAAGGAAAAGAGAACTACTATTATTTATTATTTGTTCTAATTATCACTGACTTAAATTAATAAACGATAAACGAAAAATTTAAACCGATGTGTACGGGGTCAACATCACCTTAATGCATATTGCAATTAGAGGCTTAATGCACATTTGAATCTTTCTACTCATCTAATATAAATTAGCATCAACTTGCGTATAGTTACGTAAAATGGCGCAAAAACAAATTCTCGAATGATCAGTTTTTCGATTTTTATTGGTTACGTGACGAGGGAATAGGAGAAATCACGGATTTTTCTTGAATTTCATCACTTTCATTCCATCGGGTTGTTATTTGCAAAAAGTCTGGATAGAAAAAATTCCTCTTTCGATTGAGTTACGATGTGGTAAAAGTCCATATCTAACGCAGAGTAAATGTATAAATTAAATTGAAATTAAATTTCAGGATTTAAAAAGACATTTCAGAAATTCATTCATCTAACCGTTTTGCATGCAACAAAAACGAATCGAAGTTCAATTTACCTGCAACTGCGCGAAGTTTCTATTAATTTGTTTTGCAAATTTTACTTGACCAAACCCGCGAACCATAACCAATCATTCATTCACGTCACGTTGTCACATACGGTTAATTACTACCAACAAATTCTTGCCGGCTCATTGTTCCGATTTTTAACGACAATTTAATCACCCATTGACTTGTCGCGAACAATTAACAATTACGTCTTGTTTGAACGCGTACAATCATTTACAAGCGGCGTCCACTTATGATCGGGAGCATATACAAAGGTGCACCTTGACACGAACAATTAATGTTCGCGCGTATATTTATACACGGAGAGAAAAGTTGTCTTAATTATTACGATATTATATAGCATTCCGAGGACGAAGCTTCCTCTCTTAGTATTTGGTACATGTATTTCTCATAATTTTCACTATTATTATTTTCAGTTGAAATTACTATATTTGTATAGTAAACGAAAATTCTATTTCTTAAAAAAAATATTTTCCACACAGAGTCTTGAACCCGCGATCTTGAGGTTTATAGCCAGGGACTCTTCACCTTCACCACCGACACTGTTGACATTCGAAGCATTCGATCTGTCTTCTGTCTCAATCAGCGCGTCATTTGTATACGGCATTATTTGACCTTCCGTGAAAGCAGTTTTTACTAGGAATGTATCACAATTTACTACAAAATATAGTATTTTATACTGTTTTCGAAGCTTCGTCCTCGAATTACTATAAAATATAGTACTTTTTGATATAATTTTTGTCTCCGTGTAAACGGGACTAAAACCGGACGATAACAATAGTTGCGCGAGAGTAATTAAATCAGGCTCGTTAGAAATGTTCTTGAAAAAGGGCGTAGGCCATTTTTCAATGCGACCCGACCCTAACAAGAGACTTTTGGATACCGTGTTTAATTGCCGGAATAAAAAAACCGTTTTTTGAATCGCGGAATAATCAGCATTCGGAAAAAATAGAAATTTGAAATGAATTACACACAAATATGTAAGTTGTTGAATTTGTACATACTGTATTTTGGATCTGTAAATGAACAGTGATAAATAATATTAAGGGTATCTTCCATCGAAAATTTTTGAAAAATAGTCAATTCATGCTTTGATTGCTACATACTTTGAAATGTTTACACAATGTGATATCGATTTCTAAAAACAAATTCTAAATGAAAATTCACTTCAGTTTTCGATAAACTGCGAATTCTGTACGCTAACGTGGATGGTGTTTCGTTTCACAGACGATTTATCGTAGGAAAAGAAACTATAAACTGTCGCTGCTACAAAATATGGAATAATTGGCGGCAAAATTGCAGCTTTCTGAACTTGATAACGTATAGTATCAATTTCAGTGTGGGCAAACACCGGCAAGTAGTAGGACGGTCTAATGTGACGCTCAAACAAGGACATTAGTTTCAATGCCGCGGGTTCCACGAACGCCCACGACACGGAAATAAGCACCGCGCGTGGGCCACCATAAATCAGCGAGACGTCACGCGGCATTTTGACTCTGCGCTGAAGTAAATCGACGATGCCGGTATGCTAATTTGTTATGCTCAGTTGCTGTGCCAACACACTTTTTTAAATTCCTCCCCAGGTGAAAAAAACTAACTGTCTGCCACTGCTCATTAAGGTGATGTCAAACGTCTGCTGCCACAGAGTTAGTGTCTTTTTAATTTGTATTATTATGTGCAAAAATGAACAGTTTTAATGAGAATAGTTCGATTGTTTAGTTGTGGGAGAAACTAATCCTTCAAGCTGCAATGCATTTCAATAAGCCAATTTCGTTAAAAGTTTCCCGGCGTTTTTTTCTCACCTCGAAAACGACGGGAAACTTTTCTCTTTTACTACACTCCTAAATATGGTTTTTGTTCTTGAAAAATGTCTAAAAAAGTGAGAAAATCGAACTGTTCTCTTGAAATTGCTTACTTTGCTTAGTTATTTTTTAAATTTCAAAAACTGTATTGTCCCTAACTTTGCGTTTGACTTCCTCTTAATAGGGTCAGTGTTGGTGCGGTATTGGTGGCCGACTGTCAGCAGCCAGCATTGTGCCATTAATGGGTAACAATCACTTCATCGTTCGCTGGACGATCAGGAAACTAAACAAACCAAACAAATGTTGTCAAAACTGGGCCAAGATGTTCGATGTAACATCTTAACGGTTAGTCACAACGGTTAGCCTGGCAGAATCGCCAACATCCTGCCCAGTGTTTAGTCAACGATCAGTCAACGCTGCCAATACAGCTCTTCAGTACTGGTAAACGAAGATGAGAAATCGCGTTAAGTTTGTTTATAACAAAAAAATATTACACACCATGAAACGAAAGAACAGATTCTGAAAAACAATTTGAAATCGCGCAAAATCGACTGAATCGTAGATTAGTCCGTTTTTCGTACGAGTCACGGAAATAGTCTAGACGGTTATGTAAGCTATCATAATTCCATCCACTTTCCTGGCACACGAATGCAACACAACCTAATAACTTTTCGATATAAAAATCGATAAAGTGTTCGACAAACATGTCCGAATATGATAAAGTGCTGTTTGCACGAACACAAGGCTTCCTCGTACAAAGTATTACGCTGATACTTTCCGAATGGTTCGGCAAAAAATTCGGTGCATTTACATCACGCGCTGATGTCGAATAACCTTCCTGCACGCGATACATGCGGCGCAATATCGCATTATAAGCGAGCCAACGCCAAAAACCAAAATCGCGATCCGAACGAAAAATGCGCGTCACGCGAGCGCCGCGAAATGTGTGTCATTTTTAATGACACACATACAAGTTTGATAGCGATTTCATATTAAATGAGTTTCTCGAATCTCAAACTGAAAATAACATTTTTCATGTTTATTTCAGCGAGCGACTTTATTCGCGACAATGATCGATTTTCGCTAAAACAATCTGCGTTATTTTTCAGCGCTCGAAGCTTTTGCATCGACTCGGTCTTTGGAGCATTTTTTTGTCAGTCGCCCGCAATCGTGCGCAAATGCGCCGCGAAATCGTTTAATTGAGCGCGACGTTTCCCCAAGACGACGTGAACAAATCGGCGCCGTTCCAGCGCCACCCATCGTGGGAATTCGTCCGGCACTTTTCAGTATGCCGGTACAAAAAGAGATGTCAGCCTTTCTTTTTGCCGATTCTTTTTCCCCACGCAAAAAGAAAGTTAATCGACGCTCTTTCAGTGCTTAACCAAAGCAACTCGGAATCAATAAAATCGTAATGCACGAGAGACTGGAGCGTTTGTTAAGAAAAAAAAGTGGACTTGAAGCAGGGAGAGTCTTTTATTGAGCGCTTTATTTGCGGCAGCGATGAGAATGGCAAATGCGTGATTAATGGTTGTTTGACTTTCCGGCTAATCGAACCCGTCGAAAGTTCCACTAATTTTTTCTCTAAATAAGTGTCGTCTAATGAGTTTTCCTTTTTGCTTTAATTTTCAGGAAAGTTCACCATATTTGTAAATCTATGTTCATATATGCCCATTTATGTCACATATGTTAGTATATATGTCACATATATATTGGTACTTGCGACATATAAGCAGAAGTATCGGGCATAAATGCCACCATATGTTTTATCTACCATACAGACTGCATATATTTCATAGACATGGACTTATATGCTCTTTACATGTTTAATTCATTTTTACATTGAAAATCATCGAAGCTGAACTTTTGGGTGTCAAAGCCCATGCAAGAAAATGGTTGTTTTACCTGATTAGATACTTTGCCCAACACAAAATTCCGTCCTTTCTCCGCGCAATACCTCGTAAACATTGAAAAACAAAAGTAACGCTGACTTTTCGAGTAAATCGTACTTTCGCGCGGAATTGTTGTAATCGTTTCTCACTCATACGAAAATTTATGCTCAACTTCGTGTAACGCCAGTAAAAATGCCTGCCCGTTGTTTCCACATGACTAATTCTCAATCCAACTCTGACTTTTGCGTATGCAATTCCCCGATATATTCCGAAAGATAATGTCAAACAACTGATCCGATAGATCGCGGCGAAACGATCTTTATTTGCAAGATATTTTCGCGGGAAACAAAGATACCGAGCCGAGGAAAATGTTGTTTAAATCGTACATCTTTGCATTTGAGCGTTTTTCACCGATCAGCGATAAGGCACGAGAAAATTTCTGTTTGTCATTTGTTGATTGCATCGGACCTATGTAGCTTTATTGTAAACTGGCGTGGGCTTCATGGGCAACGCGGAGGAGAGTGCGTAATGATTCGCCGCCAACGTTTCGCCGCGGAACGATTCGCCGCGAACGTTTCGCCGCCGTAACGTTTCGC
>JABFPB010005893.1:0-12716 GCA_022817645.1 Ceratoteleas bidentatus
ACTTTATTTCTGAGTAGATTTTACTTTTATTTCGAGTTGTACCATTTTTTTACTCAAAAAAGAGTTGTTCTTACTCTAATTTTTTTCAGTGTAGTTATAGTTCAAAATTGTGTGGCTTAGCTTTTCAATTTTATTCATTTTCGTTGTGTTATTTCAGATCTTCTAATTTAAAATAGATGTAATGTAACTGTTACAAATAGGGTCTAAGGTGTCGCAATTTGAGACATTCACCTTATACATAGTTTAGAGAAAATATTTTATTAGGAATTACTTATAAAGGGATGGCAGTTGTCTAAATGCGACTTACCCCAAACTGCAATATGTGAAATGCATGTAAATGGATAAAAAATGAGTAAGAGAATAATGATCAACAATTCTGTTTCTGAAAATGACGAAGGCGAGTCTGAGACGAGTGACTGAGATTGTCCGTGGAATGATAACGTGATGGAAAAGCACTGAAGAATGGGAATCAGAGGTTAGTTTCTGCGTTAACGAACTGAATACCACGTTAATCGTAATGCAACCAATTAATTCTGATTATCAGAAAAACGGTTCATAACGATAAAGGTAACCTCAAATATAATTTTTTTATTATTTTCTTATAATGTTTCAAAATTTGTTTTTATTAAGTATTCATTAAGTACTGTTTCATTTCGGCTAACAGCTGAAATGAAATATCGATTATCGTTGGGCCATGGTCGGCTGACACAACAAGGAACCATCAACCGTCAAAATTCTAACCATGACGTTCGCTTGTTTTTAAAATGGATGCGGATTTTTCGTATTTTGACGTTTGACATTCGCTTGTTTTACGAGCCAAGTTTGGCCCAATGTCAATCCGCGGTACATGCCGACAATACTGGCCCGATTGTAAATTTCTTTCTGAATATATACAATTAAACAGGGTTGAAAAAAAACATGATTATTTTAAATTAAGAATTTATGAAAAATCTAATACACCAACCCGGTTCAGTTTAGTACGACCGCTGCGCCATCTGCGTTTGAAATTGTTAATGGGAACAAGGAATTTAATTTGAAATTAAACAAAGTTGAGTTAATTAATAAACAAAAGAGAGCAGTATTTACAATTTTGATACATTGAATATACATTAGTTTTGGTGATTTTTATCAGTATGTATCACATATTTACGTTTTCCAGTTATTGTTACCACTGATAACTTACAATTCTCTCACGACAGGTCGATTTTTTGACGCTGCGAACGATGGCGAGTTGGCGTTTAGTAGCTGAAAACTTTGCGATGACAAAGACGCTCGAAAAAAAATTAGTTTTCTGATGGATTCGCAATTTCAATACCGCCTTTTCGTAATAACCTAACAATTTTATCAAGAACAGATTCAGTAATATTATAGCAAATAATATTATGAGAAGGCTGAAGGTAATTGGAAAGCGTTATTACCGATATTACTGATTTCGCACCGACTAAATTACACATACATTTGAATACTGTTGTCTCGGCAATTCTTTTTTAGCCGAACAATTGACATTGTTCGGCAATACCAACTTGACTGCCAAGCAGAAGTCAATAACTTCACAGTGTATTGACGATCGCTGCCGGCGCGATCGTCGGAAACAAAATATTGCAGACCATTTTTAATACTATTTTATTTAAATTTACCTAATTTTATTTTATTTAGTTTATTTAGTTCATTCAAATTAACAGATTAATTTAAATTTTATATAATTTAAATTAATCTGTTTAATTTAAATTATATATAATTTAAATTAACTAAATAAAATAAAATTTGAAAAAAAAATAAAATGTGTTTAAACATTAATTAAATACTTAAATAAAAACAATAATTGCTGCATCGGTCAAATGTCAATGAGTGCGTTTTTGTTGACTCTCATAGTAAAATCTGAACGATTTGATTTTCTATGAACCAATCAGATCGCTCAGAATGTCCTAAGAGAGTCAACAAAAGGACAACATAAATCATTTAATTAACAATAGGTTGGGCGTTCATAACCTACAACAGTCTGATTCAAACCTGATCTCAACATGCTTGATGTGTCAAGTTAAAGCACTCGAAGAGTTCGATAGATTCTACTTGAATTTTGTCTTATTTCCTTACTTACCGAATAAAGTTAAAACAACTTGTGAGTTCCACTAATTTCACTTTAAATTTCTCTTCGTGCATAAAACTAGATTTAGTAATGCAATCGATCGAAAATAGAAAGACATAATAACCAAATGTATATTACCGAAGAAACTTTAAAAATATTACTATAAAATTTTATAAATATATTATAAAAAATTTAATACTTCAAAATATTGATATTTTGGTTTTCATGACATTATGTATTCATACTCATTTTAGGTTAAACCTAAATTAAATTTTAGTATTCATCAATTTAAGCGGATAATCTTTATTATTTGTCATGTTTATGTAAAATATGACAAATTAATATAAATTTGAAGTTATATTATTTTGCCAATTCAATGCATCATATAACTACATCCTTAATTATGAAAACTTGGAAGTTAGGGAGCATAATTCACTGTAGTGGTATACTATGCGTGGAAAATCATCCTACCCGATATAGGACAGTCCTGGGTCCGTTCCCAATGTCACTGGTTCGCGGATTTTTTTACTAATTTTTGCGAAATTATTCTGTATTTGACAAATTATTCTTCATAATTTTTCAGGATTTTCTTTATAAATTGATCAACAATAATGAATGATCAACTTTGACACATAAATTTTATATAAATTAAACGTTAAACCGAAAATTACTACTTCGATATATCATTATATACAAGTAGTAATTATTTCATTTACTTGAAAATAACTATTGTAATAAATGAAATTCACTTTATTATATAGAACGCAATGTAACTAATGGATACTTGTTTAAAAAAACGAGTTTAATGGAATCTCTCTACGAGAATCATGAAATCTTTTTGGTCAGAAGCATACTAACCATTAAATTAAGAGGATCTGCGTCAGTGCTTGAGTGTAAGGCATGATAATCTTTGCAATCTTTAACACTTTGTGACAGGTTTATGAATGTGTATAAACGACCAATAGTAGAAAACAAATATCGGAAAGTAATTCTTGTATTGGTCGAGACAGTCACGTCGCTTCTGTCCTTTTCTATTTGAGAGAGATAGAAAATCGGTACCACAGATAATGAGTCACTTCAATTAGTGAACACTAATAATGTTGAATATATAAATTAAAAATAAGATCGAGCCTATTTTTGACAATAATGTTTTAACAATAATTTTAATTGAATTACAAGGGTCGACTATAGGATTTGTCGCTTTCCTATATGTGATTCCCAAACCATCTCAAATGGCCCGTAAGATGGGCCATGCAAAATGTGGCCCATAGGCTCCTATAAAAACTATTTTCGCGCAGGGTAGGGTATATACACAATGGTCAAATGTTAGGTAAATTGTAGAAGTTACTGTCACCGATGGAACTATTGACTCGGTGCCAATTTCTTTAAAGGTATGGAAATACCTTTTAAAGTTTTAAAGTTGTCTACGAAGGTGATCACATCTTCAAGTAGCGATGCCATACTTTTTCTATAATGAGATTTTAACACGAGTTATATTGATATACCGTTAAAAAACAGAAGATTGATATGCACACACCACCCAAGCAATTCATCCAGTCAATAATAAATATCCATCTAAAAGCACTTTCTAAATAAGTAGAAAATCTAAAACCAATTACGAATTACTATCAGTCAACGAATTTCATTACTGTGCACAAAATGTTTCTTTGAACCTAAAATCATCTTCTCCCTATTATAAATTACATATCCAACATATTGATTTATACAAAAATAACGACAATACCCGGCCAAGAACATATTGGTCATTTCGGTATTGTCACCGTGTTTGTAAGTTATTATACGTATGCATATGAAATCTCTAATAGGGTTGAATGTAACAATCTACAATGCTGTACCTGTTCATTTCATAATGTTTTTTAATAATGGCATTTATTTTCCAACGAGTGACACTTTCGGGAACATTCGCATTAGCACTCTCAGAGCCTATTAACTGCAACTTCTTTGTCAAAATAACGTACAACCCAGTAATATGAATCGCGTATACCACCGGCGCGGTCGTGATGCACGACAATACCCCCAAAATCATGTTTGACATAAAGAGAAAGATGCAGGCAAAAATATGATTCGGAGCAACTCGGGGATCAAACACAATGTACAAAGCAGGAATTGGTAGTCTATGATAAGTCACATTGTCTACAACTTCAACTGGTGCTACCCAGGCAATCAGATTCCAGGAGAACACCACACAGAATATCGCAATTATGAATGTCAATGTGAAAATCCTGCCGATTCTGGCATATTCTAGCATAAACTCTCGACTACCCGCAAGTACTTGTTCCCAACTCAACTCGAACTGTTTGTAACACTGATGAACTTTAGCACTTTGGGCTATCAGGATCACGTACTTCATGCCACTGCCGCCAATAATCAAAACGAACATAGCGTCTTTGATTTTGGCATTCAGAGGCGAGTCACCATATATGATACCGAGTATATACCCGGTAAAAAAGAATACCAGCATACAACACTCGACATACTGAACGATTTGACGAAAAATGCGTCCACGGGTCGTTTCGGATGGATTACTCCAAGCTGCGATAACCACAAACAGGAACCGACAGAAACCGAAGGAGTAATTTATATCAGCTTTTTGGTGGCGGTTGGTCACATGCGTCAACGATATACTCTCCATACTCAGACTGGATGGAAACTACCAACGAACCGGCTACGCGAGACACATGCGACCTCCGCACTTTTACAACGCTTGCGCGTTCCTTGATAGCCCGTTGCAAGTTGCCGATGAACGGAATCGGAAGAGACGTATTGTGAATTTTTAATGACATTGAAGCCAAACGTTTGTCCGGACGATAACTTGCATACAAGAACTTGGGAACTGTATGTTCTAGCTAATACTGTCGGGTGATTCAAAGTGATGGAAATAATGTAGACATTATAAATTATAAATAAATTATAAATAAAGTTTGGATGCCCAAATAAATAATTGAGTAATATCCTTGACAACAACACAAATTAATCAGGAATTAACTTAAAATCTCCCTATATGGTAAATAATTTGAAGAACAAAATCTTTTGGATACGCGGTTGGAGATACACGGTGGAGATACCATACTATATCTGTCCATAAATATATTCATATTTGTCGTATTGGATCACACAGGAACTTGTTATCGAATCAACGATTTCGAACTGGAGTGAGTTTCTCGCGTAAGCATCTGTAGTTCCGAGTTTCTTTTGATCTTCAGGAACACACTCGTGTACATGAACATGTAGTTTTCTACTAAAAATGTCCCGAAAATTTTAGTTTCGTGTTGGGCTAACGAAGCCTAATGATAATCGAACTACCACGGTTACCACTGGGATGAAAAATATGTATTTTTCATCCCTACACGAAAAAGACAATTTTCGGAACGGTTTTAAAGTAGTTTCTGAGGTGAAAACTACATGGCCGTGGGCACAAGCGTTTTTCTCGAGGTGATGGGAACCTCGAAAAAGGAAGTTCGGTTCAAACTACACCATGCGCGATCATTGTAATTCGATTTCCATGAGCCCTCTAAACTTTGGTCCGAAGCGCAGCATTTTCGGGTTGGTTTTAAAATAGTTTCTCATAACTTTTTGAACTTGTTTGACAGTATATTTTAAAACGTAAGTCTTTAACGAATTTTAAATTTTAAAAGTCATTGAATGCTTAGATATAATGTGACGTAAAAAATAAAGGTGTTTTGAATTCGAGTTTTCAATTTTCTAAATAACAGAATCAATTTTTAATACGATGTTATTATCGTGGTTTTTCAATTTTCAGAAGAAGCTCCTCAATATTCAAGATAATAATTATGATATGATTTAAGTGAATACCTATTGTTGCATTAAGAATGCTTATAATACGTAAGTGAAAATCTCAGAATTAAAACAGAATTAAATAAATCGCCCCCTGCGCTGAGAGAAAAGCAATCTAAAATTACCCAAAAAATTTGGTAATTTAAATTCAATTAAATTACCAAATTAAAAAAAATATAATTAAACAAAAAAGCGTTCGTCAAAGCTATTTTGTTTAATTGTATTATTTTGATCCGTTTGTAATAACAAAAACAAAAGTATCTAATGTCATTTTGTTTAGGTTAACATTTCGAATTATTTGGAAAAATAAACCATTTTTGAAGTCGAGCATTTTGCTTTGATCGATTACTATTACTAATTTCATGTGATTAGTGTTGAAATCGAAATATATAGAATTAAAAACTGTTGGAACGTTTCGTGCAACAAGATCTATGTTCCTTATGCATTAACCGCAAGACTGAAATTAAAATATTACAATTTTGTTAATAATGCATACTTTTTGTTAATAATCGATTTTTAAAAACCATTTTTGAGCCGCATATTAAAAAAGTCGCTATTTCAAAATCGGGTTAGCGGGAAAAAATTAGTAATTTATTTTATAAAGTAAATTTGGCTGTGTTGAAAAAGCGCACATTTCCAGTTTCATTTGGTTCTAACCTTATTCCAATGTTCTGGTTTTACCTCCATATTTCAAAAATTAAATTCTACATTAATATCGAAAGCGATTAATAATCTACGTTATAGTCATATACACCGTTTACACATATATTAAATGCATTAGCCGTATTGCAGATTATCTCATCGGCATAATCACGAGATAAATCAAGATAAAATTTCAGTGCGGTTTTTTAACATATTTTTGTGCTCTTATTTAACAAAATTATTGTGCGCTTTTTCAACAAAATAGGCACCCAATGTGCGCTTTTATAATTCTCCGGTAAATTTACTTCAACTAACCAAATAGTTCATTTGGTTAGTTGATTCAATTTAGTCGTTTAAAATACAAATTGACTGCCCATAGCCGAAACTAACTTTAGCTGTTAACCTATCCAGCCCCTCCGTTTTTCGCGGTTGTGACGTTTGTTCTATGTTAATCTATGACATTTACCGACAAAAGAAGTAATCTGACAGGAATTTCATTACTGATTTTGATTGGTAAATTTTACTAAACGTTGGGGTTGTCCATATAATTACCTAAAACTTTGGTAATATTAACAATTTTTTTGTCCTGACAACTTTTTCTCCAGTCGAAAAATATTACACGCTGATTATCGTTTCATATTTAATAGAATTTCAAATAATTTCAAATAAAATATCATATTTTGCTATACTATATAACTAGAGAGTCAGATTAGATTTCAGGAGTCTTCAAAGTTTTTATTTTCATCTTATTTTTTCCGATCTAGTATCAATAATTAAATAAAGACGAATTTTTTAAATGTTACAATTCTTATTCTACATTATATTATGAAAATTTAAATATATCGAAATAAAGACGAATGAAAAGTCTCATTTTATATTAATATTTTAATGCATTATTATTACGTATACAATAATAAGATTAACCCGCGAGGAAAAAATAAATTTGGATTCAATTTGGCTGCCTGACTGCCAAACTATATACATATAGCCAGACTCTTTTTAGTCTGGGTCATGACCGTTTGATAGGCTCTTGTTAAAATCTGTACCCAGACTCTTCAGATTGGCAATTATCTGGATAACACTCTAGCTTATGGTAATGACCTGGACTACAACCAAACCGTTGCCAGACTAAACACAATATTACTGGAGTCTAGACACAGTCTAAATATAGTCTGCCTTACCGAATCCAGCTTTATTTTTTCACGTGGAATTATTCCCGAGGTACAGTGGCCTGAGAGTTTACTGTAATAGTCCCACACCTTTGAAGATGTAAACTATTTATAAACCCTTAGTTTTAAAAAAATAGTTCTGAATTTTTATTTATAAGGATTTGATCTTAATATCCACCGTGGTTAGAAATCCTGTAATAATGGTATTACAAGAATTATTCCCTAATATACTATTCTACGATATTGGCCGTTATTATGTTATGAAAGTTTTATTTATGGTTCATCATACAATCGTTAATTTACAGATCACAGGCTTGAAATAGAGATATCTTAGTAGAGTGAATCTTGCCTTAGAATTCACTGAGCACAAGTTATCGTTTCCTTATATGTTGCATTAAAATATTTTTTAGTTCACTAAGATGGTTACATCACAAATTAGTATAAAAACGAATAACAAATGTATTTCTAAATATATTAATATAAACAAATTGTATTAGACAATGATGTTATTAAAATAAATCATAATTAATAATGTTAATTAAATGGCAGAAATATGTTACCACACGTAAATACCATTAAGAAACAGTAGATCGTGATGCACACACCACCCAAGCAATTCATCCAGTCAATAACAAAGATCCATCTAAAGGCGCTTTCTGTACAATAACACAACCTATTATTAAGCATGAAACAATTGTGATCAAGTAAATTGTCTATTCGTTAGTTTCATCACATGTAATAGTGATCAATTTGTTAGTGAAATAAAATCGAATGTACCTATCTTGAAAACATCGGGAATGTTTCAATTGTTTAAACGATATTATACCATAAAATATAAGATTAAATGACTTTTAACATAAAGATTGATACATTCCATTTGAAGAATCAAAATATATTCTTTATCAAGTTAATAAAATACATATATTATATTTTTCATATTTTATATTTATATATATATTTTTATGTTTGTCCACTTGTTCCCATGAAACCTTTAATCTTTCATAAGCGATTACTCTAGCTTTGGTACCTCTACAATTTATTATTTTAAATAAGCATTTAGAGTCTAAATGCTTCTTTAAAATAGTAAGAATTTTGGCATAACTCTACCTGTTGATTTCATAATGTTTCTTAATAATAGCATGAATGTTGCCTCGTGAAATACTTTCTGGCACATTTTTATCGTATCCAATTGACCGTAGCTTTTCTGTCAGAATGACATACAGCCCAGTTGCATGAACTGTGTACACAACTGGCGCGGTTGAATACAATGCTAGAAATGCCAATATCATGTTCGCGGTAAAAAGTATGATTCGCACAAAAATATAATACGGGGATACCCGAGGATCAAATAATATGAAAGTCGCTGGAAGGGGCATTGTATGCAATGTCACGTTGTCCACAACGGTGACTGGTGCCATTAGAGCAAGCAAGTGCCAGGAACACACGACACAAACCACTACGACTGTTGAGCCAATGGTGAAAATTCGACCAATCCTGGCATATTCTAACATATGCTCTCGACTGCCTGCTAATATGTGTTCCCAACTGGACTGGAAATGTTCATAACACTGTATAATTTTCGTTTTCTGTAATGTGAAAATTAAGTACTTGATGGCATAACCTCCAATAATAATGATGAAAACTGTGTCCTTTATTTTAATTCTTATGTCCGTGTTGCTGTATATTATGTCGAGAATGTAACCGCCGAAATAGATACACAGGGTAGAACACTCAAGGTACTGCACAAGTCGACGTAAAATGTGTCGGCAAGTTGGTTCTTTCTTGGTCGAAGAGTACCAAGACGCAGTAAGCACGAACATAAATCGACTGAGACCAAATGAATATGCTATGTCCGCTTTCTGGTTCCCATTGGTCACGTGAGTCAATGAGATGTGATCCATACTAGTACCGAACGAAAACTGACGATGAATGCATCACACATCGTGAGTACAGAATTTAAATGCTGTACTTGCGCAACGCTTGCGCGTTCACAGTTAACGCGTTGCGTGTTGCTGATTGCAATTGATATTTAAATGTACAATTTTTATGAAATCCGCGGCTGTCACGTGAAGAAGAACTACGGTGTAGAAAGTTATGAATTCTGTACAACTTTGTGGGTCGATGGCCGCAATAAAAATATTCAGAATATTTTCGTCGGAGTACTTTTACTGTACGTGTCGAAAGATTCGTTGATTTGATCTATTGAATTTCTAATGCGTTTTAAATAGTTGTAGACTTGATACAAGAATTAGAAGAAACCTCTAAGTGATTTCGAATACTTTCATTGTTAATTCGCTATCCTAGTCGAAAAACGTTACACGTCAATTTTTGGTTGAAAATCAGTACACGTCCAGTTGATTTAACAATAACATGTAACGTTTTCCAAATCGAGTCGTTTTCATAAATCGACGTGCAATTTTTCGACGAGGGTGAGGAATTAACGTATATCTAGACATTAGATGATGTGATTGAAATGTCTTATGTACAAAACACTATATATGTAAAATTTCGGATAATTCATAGTCAAGTCACAATTGTCGAGAAGTCAGTTTGGAAGTTGTTTCTGATTAGTTTGTCAACGTCTTATTAATTCTTAACAGGACAGTTGTCAAGTCAAGTAAAAGTAAAAGTCGCTTCAATCTTAATTGTACTTCAAGAAATCTGTATAAATTATAAAATAAAATCAATTTCTTTTGCATCTGTGAACTGCGACAGACATTTGATTCCAGTGCAGCTTATTTTCATAAAATTGGCAAGTACTGCATATCAGAATTGAATATATAATCTATTAAGGGTTAAAATCTGTCAATGGTAATTAATAACAAAAGAAATGTCTACAGGCATTTCTTTTCTAAGGATAATTCTAGAAATTTCGATGTAATGATTTTAGGAAGTGCATCGTTACTCTTGAACACAATGGATGAAAAGAAATCACCGATTAAAAATATAGAGTGAAAAATCGGACTGCTGATTCGTCGGTTAACATTTACTTAGAAGTATTGGTTGACGGTTCTTAAATTATGATTTGCTAATGAAACAAATTAAAACAAATTAATGATGATCTAATGAAAAACAGTATGAAGTAGGCATTGAAAGGTAATAAATTATTAATACTCGGTGTAACTGTATAATATTATATATTTAATGTTCTTCATTAATACGTAAGAAACACATGACAATTTATGATTTGATTAAATTTGATTTTAAAATGGATAAATAACTGTTCATTCACAATATATTGTACTTATATCGTTTTATGCTTTCACAGAAAATCAGAAAAAGATACGTTCTATGAGGGCAACGTAGATTACATTTGTCAAATATGTTTCCGTGCGTAATAATGTACGTTATTCAAGTGAGTAACTATTTTCCAACGTTGACGAAAATGTAAGAAAGTTATCAAGAATATATTTACTATATATTACATATGTATCCATATATCACTGCTTAACATTATTAAATAATTTTTCTTGGAATACTTACCTCTTTTTAAACAATCGTTTTTAACACACTCAGAAAAGCCATTGCTTTCTTAATAACCTGGAAAGTCAAGATTTTCATATTGTTAATACAATTTCAATTGTTCGATCACATTTAACCCGATTATTTTATTAGTATATTAAAGCATTTCACAAAGTATAAATGTTGTAAAAATTGCCAAAAAGTGTCAATATTAAAATTTATTAATTAATGTATATATTTCTGATTTATTCCATGTTATTAATATAAAATAATGATGACTAGAGACATAGTAGTTTACCACAAATGAATTTGAATTGATTGCGATACCAAGAATACAAACATTCAGAAACAAACAACGAATCGAGACGTTGAATGAAACGTCTTAATGTAAGACAGTAGTGTCTGAATGTAAGACACTTACGTCTTAATGAAAGACTCTAACGTCTTAAAGACACCAGTGTCTTAATGTAAAGCGTTTATAGCGTCTGAAAATAAAACTTTTGAAACGTCTTAAAATAAGTCGTCTGTTTTTACAGTGTATTTAGTTGTATAGTATTTAGTTGTATAATAGTGTACTCGCTAAAAAATGCCCATTTTGAGTTAAAAGACGATTATAATCCAACTGAGAACGATCAAGTAGTTCGGTCGAACTACGTGGCAAGAGTTACGCAGGAAAAATTTTTTCCATTCGTTTCAATTAAAAACGAAATTGGTTTACAGATAAAAGGGTTCCGTTTTATAGTAAAACGAATCGTTTGACAGTAGAACACAATCATTTTGGAGATGATTCCCTTTTACAGTAAAAGTTACATTTCTTCGAGTGTATCAGAATCACTGTAGATTTCGACACAGGCATACCTCAAGACTGTTTGTCAAATAAAGGATGGAATTTTTTGCCAGAATAGAAATAAAGGAAATTTTAATTGCCAGAACGATACGCTTTTTATTGAGAATCGACGGTCATATCGTTAATTTTTATCGAACGTTTAAGAGAAATAGAAATAAGACTATGTTTCAACTAGTGTGTATATAAATGTATTTTATAACATTAATAAAGATTCGAGTGAAAAGTGATTATATCTACTCTAGTTCATTTTTTAATCGCAATGTTTCCAGTTTTATAATACCTACTTAATTTGATATGAATATATTGCCAAATAAGAAATTAAATTCCTAGATTATTTTGAAATCTCAGCCATTTCAGTTTTTCATTTTTGTATATCAATCGACGGTTCGAATATAATAAATATAACACCAGATATCTTTTACAACTAATTAATCGTAGGTGTAAAAGTAAATAAGTTAAACTAATTTCAATAATGGAAATATTTATTAATTTATTACATTGTCATTACAATAATATATCTGTGGTTTTGAGGAAAAACCAGTTAAGTCACTTTTTTATGATTTTTAGATATTTGCATTTAAAGTTTCAAAAGTAAACTTTTGCATTTTTATATAAACCTTCTTTATGTCTATTGGATACCATTTCTAATGCAAAATAAAGGTAAAATATAGTGTTTAAATTACCAAAATTAAAT